>OZ024903.1:58865169-58895169 GCA_964017125.1 Flabesymbios commensalis | reverse complement strand
CCATTCGATTTAGCAACTAAATTCACACCTTGTTTCTTCAGTTGAAGATTGTTGGCCTTAGAAACTCAGCACAGACTATGTTTCTTTAGTTGCAGATCAATCGCTTTAGTATCCTCAGTTGCATGATGTCCTCAGTTGCATGATGCTGCTTATTGAACCTCAATAAGTTTTAGAATCTCGAGCGGACTTATATTTAGAGGTCCAGGCGGTATCAGACATTTACTGATTGGTTGGTTTGAGTTTCTCCTCAATCACCACTGCGACAAGGTCATTGTTCACAGATGTTCTCACCAAAAGACAACCAGCTAGGTTCACCGGGGCAACACCATTCACACGAGCTACCATGACATTGCCACAGCGTTAAGTTAATGTTAGCTCTATACGTCTGAAATAGTGCCTGAACTTCTGCAGAATGTTGTGTTATACCTAATTCGTTTGCTTGATTAACACGATAAAGTTCGCTAAGATTGGCATAACAACACATATATACTGTTGTTAACTGGTCATATTACGGTCCCAAACGGCAAACAACAGTAACGGCTTTCTTTTCAAGTGGCATGTTTGCCTTTGCGCTTGGGAACATTGTTGCTCGTCTTTGAACATATAGTGATCCAACACAACGTACGGACATAGCTCACGACACACGGCATTTTAATTGACATACCGGGTTTCCCACACGTATCTCACATTCTTAGAAGTATAACCGTTTTTATCCACCATTGGGCCCGAAGGGATATGTCGTCCCCTTCGTGCGCCGCACGCCTGTACGCCGCCAACTTTGGCTATTGCGCCAACACGGTTAAAAGTTGAATTCATAATTTATAAAAAAATTCAAGTCCTCCGGGATTTTGCCAAAGTCTCGTATTCTACTCCCTAATTCAAATTACAACTGAATGACAGCGGTGATTGGTCGATCTCATCATGTGACAGGCTGAACCACTCTTCGATTGGTCGGGCGTAGAATACAAGACTTGGACCGGGATTTTTTTTACCAAAGGTCAAGGTCATAGATCAAGGTCAAAGATTAAAAAAGTTCTTGTTAACGTAATAACGATAAAAACATTATTAAATCTCTCAGATTTTTTATTTGAAGTTATCCATGAGTATGGAGATGACCTGATTAGATTTTCAGCTTCCATCGATATGGTAATCAAAATGGCCGCCAACTGGCGACTTAATTTGTTTTGTGTTTCAGATTTCACAATAGTGCCTTAAAACCTGGTATATATTGGTTTCTGTGTCTCCAAGTCTACTGCCACTGTCCGTGTTCATATGCGAACGAAAACGAGACTATGGCGGCATCTTGATCTTATCTATTTCAATATTCCTTGTGCGATAACTTATAAAAGTCACTCGGTATAAATTAGTGTTGAGATTATGACACTGGAAAATATGTTAATAATTATGTTAATGTAAGAACCAGATATTTATGTTCTTTGGCCTTTTAACTGCCCCACATAGTATTTACTTTGGCCTTAAATAACCCCATCTAGTGACCATCTCATTTGGGTACTACCACCAATTGAGGGCGGGGGCCTTAGGGTAGTGGTTAGCACCGCTGCCTTCCACGCCAGAGTTCGGGGTTCGGTTCCCGGTCTCGGCGGTTTGAAAGAAACAAAACATGTTTCTTCCCCATCCACGTGTGAAAATCAGTATTGTGGGGAGCCTCCGTGACCGAGAGGTAGCGTGCTCGGCCTCAGACCGCCAGGGCTCGAATTTCGAATCCTGTGTCTGGAGGACAGTGTCATCTCAATCATCTCACCATCCTCAGGAGGTTCTCCTGGCCCAGCTTAGCCTATATGTGCACACAGGTGGCCTAAAGCCCGATTCATTTCATTTCATTTTACCACCAATTGACTACCTGGAATTGACTTGGAGGCCTATCGCCTGGTCAGTGGGACAGTTCACGCTTGGCTTCTGAGGGAGCCTGTTCTGTCACTACTAGACTCTCCTTGTCAATTCCAGGTTGGTTGTTTATTTGTCTTTATTATTTATTTGCTTTTATTATTAATTACATTTCTCTTTGGTAATATCGCTTTGGTTTATTATATTGGTTAAATTAATCCTTATTCTATATCTTATTAATTGTATTTCTAACTTTCCCGCCATTGTGTCACCATCTTGGTTTTTCTTCAGATTTATATCTTAACAAATATAAATATTTATTAAATATTAAACACAGTTCACGCTTGGCTTCTGAGGGAGCCTGTTCTGTCACCACTAGACTCTTCTTGTCAATTCCAGGTAGCCAGCCAGTGAGTGTTCACCAAACGCTGCACGACGTGACCACACAGGTCACACTCGAACTGCGCTGGCCCGCCTGGGAGTCTCCAGGATCATCAGAAGCATGTCCCACCATCGGGCATCATAATTGTGGCAAGCTCTGCCTGAGGATGGATCCTGGATGACGCGCAAGGAGGGTCATACACACAGAAAGCTACTAATCCAGTAGCTAGAACACACCACCGTCATGCTGTAAGTGTTGTTGAGACACCCCCACCCTGTAGGCCTACATAATGTTCATTTGTTGCACGACTGTAAATAAACTGCCCATATCAGATATACGTGTTGTCTTCAGACACTGATCACGCTTCGCCAGTCCTCGTGAACACACCGTAACCCCGGTTACATTAAAATAGTTATTGTTCTAAATATAATAATGTACAAGTATTAACTAAAATAATTATAAGAAATATACATGTTGAAATGTATTTATTATCGACAACATCATAAAAGACGAGACAGTTTGATCCGAGATCCTGTCTTTAGGTGCCAGACTCTGAATCTGGCAATGTTGGTTTCAAGCTCGGCTTGGCGGATGGATGTCCATTGCTGAAAACGGTTCAATGGAAGGTCCATGTGTTTAACCCTATAACCGCCAAATTATTCAATCTGAATTTTCACTCACTTGAAGTTGTTACTCGCTGACGCGATCCACAACTTCAAGTGGGTGAAAATTATTCAGATTTAACAATATGGAGGTCAACTGTTTCCAAATATTCCTGATTGATGTCACATTTCATCTTCAACATGTTTAAAAGGTGGTACTTAATGTGCTAATAAAAAATGAAAATCCGAATATATGCGGCACCGGCGGTTAAAGGGTTAATACGTTTAATGGCCGGTGTAGCACATCGTTATCTTATTTACGACCGAAATTGTGTCAGCCGACCCGAGAGGTGATAGTTAGAACGATCTCGCCCTCCACTATGTTCCGGGTTAGAACGCAGCATGTATCTGAAACGTAAGATAGTCACATCATAACAAATGGTTAAAATGGCCGAAATATTTTTCGGGAGGTGTTTTAAAAATGCTCTCACTTGATAAAGAACTCATGGAATGTTTCAAAATCAGCCGAGTGAATGCATAAAAGGTCATTAAGTTAGGTCAACCCAATTAAAATGTATTTCGAGGGCGTTAATAGGTGTTAAATCGATCGCGTGTCGCCGGCGACACGCTATCTTACGGTTCAGATATGGAATGCTTGCTAACCCGTAACACGTTGTGGAGGGTGGCGTTTGCTAACTAAGAGGTGACTGAGTGGTTGAGAGTTTACCGGCGCCTCCTCCAAGACACTGATGTAACTGCAGAGAGAAACCAGTAATTTAGTCCTCTCTTTTCAGTTCACAGGCTATATTCCGTCGCAGATCATCATACGTAGATCTCCAATTATATGGAGCATTATATGGGCTACTATAGTTTTGAACTTCCTTCAGTCAGAAATCTCGTGAGACAGATGAGACGACCTGACATAAACTGGTTTGTTAGCACATACTGATCTTAAAATATTAGATTCATCTGGTGATAAGTAGATTTCCTGTCTTGCGCGGAATACAATCCAAACAAACACAAAACATCTGTATAACATTCGTACAACGTCGGCCCAACGTCTTCGACGTTGGTCCAACTTTGTACAAATGTTATACAAATGTTTTGTGTTTACTGGGAACCAAGGTGTTTATTGAGTTAAACCTTTGGGTGATAATTTTGAGGCTATTTTGTATTTACTTGTTTTTTTATAATGACAATTCAAATGTGTGTTTTCGAAGGAAAAAATAGATCTGAAATCAAGAAAACAGACTGACAGTAATTAAACAATATCTACAAAGGCTATACTGTCATGTATTCTCACTTATATAAATATCTCTCTAGATATTCCTACTTGGTGATGAAAGGATCAAGTAAAGTTCATTTTATCTGCCGATGTCCTTCAGTTAATCACGTTTTTCCAATGTCAAAGGGTTGCATGTACCACTCAAATGACACAATATAGACATGATGTATACAGAATCTTTAACTAATAATAATGTCCAATACCTTACAGTTATATTAGAATAAAATAAGAGGTGTAGTACATATATTAAACGTTTCCATTATGTTAGTAAAATACCAAAGATAATACCAAAGTATCTCCTTTTTAATATCTAAGGGGGGGGATTTTTTGTAAACCATGTTTGTTGTCCCGTCACTGGTATTAATCTATTTAGAAAAATAGATCCAGCACAAAACATGCTGATGAGGGGAGGGCACATTTTTAAAACCACTCCGGGAGGTCCTGAAGTTTTAAATTAATCATTAATTAAAAAAGTTTTCGGGATAAAAAATAATTTGTTTCCAAATATTGAAAACAATTCTCGCCCTGATTTCCAATTATAGGGGCCTAAAATTGCTTGAATGTGGAATAAAGGTAAATTAACAAACCCCCAAATATCAAATGGTTAAATATAAAGACCAGGGTCTAGACCTACTTAATGTATGCTCTATAACCAGTAATAGGTTAACTAATGGAATTTTATTATAGGGTGCAATAATCTCATGGGATACTGATAATTATTATAATTTTAGTCTAGCTTACTACGAGCTGTATTATGAAGAATGTTAAATTACTCTTTTAACAGAAGGTAGATAGCCATAGATCGACCAATAAGTCCTACCGACAGGGGGCATATATTCTACAATAAAAACATAGCTAGTAGCCTATATGCCAGGTTGGCATCAAATGATTATAGACAATACAACCTAATAATCTTGTGAACAATAGTAAAAGTTAACTGGCAATTTTTAATTTTGCGACCATGCATTTAAGTGCATAGCCTATACATGCTACACATACAATCACAAGTAATATGGACCAACTGTTCATAAGACTTCAAAAAACACAATGACCGCCTTTTGTAAAAACACTAAAACACAACCAAAACTTTATTGTTTCGCAATTAGTCAGTCAAATCAAGTTGAAAGAGTGATATAAAATTATTTAGTTTGGAATATTTAGTGAAATAAATATCTCCATATTACAGGGGCCAGGGCTCAGTGTGACACGGTACACAATATGACAGCAGCCCCTGCGTTTTCAGAAAAATCTTCCAATCAATTCGTTTGTAAATGTTATTGAATGTCCTTCCCTTATTTTGTTGTTGAAACAAAGCATTTGGGAAAACAGTGCTGATTTTTGTGTTTTTAATGACTTAAGTAATTTGTTCACATATAAGCATAATTCTTCAAGATTTGTCAAGCATAAAGTATCTTAGACTGTAAGTCCTTATTATTTATAAGTTGTGGTGATCTAATTTGGCTTTTAAAATGGCATTAATATCAACTTCATTTGTGCCCTGATTTTCATACATATATGTCCTTATTTTAATTTCCAAAACAGGTTTGAACATCAACTGAAGTTATTTAACCATAGCTGTGTCCCGAGCCGGGGTACTATGTGACAGCCCATATTGAAACACAAAATCAGTCAATCCTAATTTATTTAATTTTTTTATGTATTGGATGTGGATGAAAATAATCGTTATGAGAAACATTTTTTTCCTAAAATATTATAGCATAATTATGGGAAATTTAAATACCTGTGCCACTTTGTGCCTCGGTTTCCCCTATAATAATCATCCTAATTGAACATGTGGTCTGTATCCAACTTTGTTAGATATGGCTCATCTTACGGTATTGGTCCAATACAATATTTATACATATATGTACCGGCCCAGAATGTGGCATAGTATAGACCCCAGGCCTACTATCCAATTAAATTAATTGTACTTTGCCAAAACTGAGATGAAATGGATGTTTAAACATCATGATTCGCAAATGTTTGGTCTCAAATTGAACAAATATGAATAAGTTTCACTCACCCTAAATTGTGGGTCCAGTAGCGAGACAAAATAGAAAAAAGTGATTTTTTTCTATTATTTTATGTAGCTTTTGACCAATAAATATATTTTTTACATATACAGAAACATAAACATTATGTCATTATAATATTATATAGAACATAGTAGATTGGTCGTGTAGCGCTAGAACAGGTTTATAAAACATCTGCAAGCCAGGCAGCAGCTATATACTTATATAGATATATACAAAAAAGTATGAAATCATGCTAATCGTTTCCTGCGCCAAATATTATATTATTATAAATGTGAGCTAAAAATACACTCTGGAAAGCGTACAAACTTATTACATAAATAGGAGAAGAATACTTTTAAAAATATGTAAATTTATAATAAAGGCATTCTTTTTTTATTATAAGAAACAATAATAAAAACACGATGTGGTATTTGTTGAAGTCTACATGGAAAAATACATACATCCCTATATAAAACTATTATCATTAGCTTGAAATGCATCGGCTGGCGTCAGCTCGTGAAGCAGTCGCGCAACCGAATCACGCCATATACTAATATAAGTTGGACGGGGTGGCTCCTCGATTATCAACAGCTGAGGAATGACATCAAAACCTTCTTACAACCTCGAGTTTTAGTACAAACTATAATTTAGCGCTCTGAGGGTTAGCGTATTATACAATGTTTTACTCATTTATACTATGCCGCGTAATACGCACAGCATTCTGCTTTCTAATTTTATTATTTACCATGAAATATGGAGTGGATTTAGTGGGAGATTTATTACATGAGAGTATTACAAAATGTATAATATACGTCATGATGTTTTATAATGGGTGACTTACACTTTAACCGCCAAGTTATTTAATTGGAATTTTCACTCAATTAAAGTTGTGTCTCGCTGACGCGATCCACAACTTCAATTGAGTGACAATTATTCAGATTTGACAAAATGGAGGTTAACTAATTGCAAATCTTGCTGATTGATGTCACGTTTTATCTTTGATATATTGAAAAGGTGGTACTTAATGTGCGAAAAAATGAAAAATAGATATAATCGGGACCGGCGGTTAAATGTTTAGTAAGGATATTAAATATTAATTGTTAAATAAGGATATGTAGTAATGCACCAGAACACTTGCGATATTCTCAGAAAACAAGAGAAGTTGACCCAATGTTGATTTAAGGTTGATACACCATTTTGATGCTGGCCTAACATTAAAACGAAATGGAATCAACGCTTGTTGTTTACTTTGTTTGCTAATTGTGCACAGTTTTTTTTTATATTTTACAAGCAGCGATATGTTGATGGCAATCTCACAATTCTATACTCATTAGAATTTGAATGTTATCTACTTGACTTAAAAGTATCGATTTATTTTCGTCTCAGTTTTTTATACACGTGAATGCAGTCAATCATTTTTGCATAGTCTAATGTCAATATATTTATTGTATATTTAAAGCTATGGACATACATTATGTATAGCCTCAAAATCAATACTTATTTATTTGCAGAATATGGGACAAAGAGAACGACGTTTTACCTTTTATCCACGCATGAAACAACTTCAATAGCGATCACTTATTTTTAAATGTGTATATTGTGCTGTTTACAAAATCGATGATGATGAATGAGATCAAAGTTATTCTTTAATTTCAAACGTATGCAAGTATTGAGGTTTTTTTAATCGATCACATAGAAAAGAAAAGCAGACAGAGTGGAACTAGAAGCACCAATCAACAGGAAAACGTTCAGTTCAAAGCTTTCTCAATTGGATTGTGTCTCGTCTGGCGACATTAATGCTTAAACATTACCATGGGTTGATTTAACGTTGTCCCACTGTCTGCGACACTAGGCCATCATTAAAACAACCAGGGAGCCTGGTCTGGCGACATCAATGCCAATACATGTGCTCCTTCACATTCTATACACCATTGACCGCCGCAGATTTAGGACATTTTACGCCGTATGCCAGTCAAACGTTCAACCTTTTCAACATTTCACACCGTGTGAGCACCAATACCATCTTCCTCTGTCAAACATGGAAAACTGAAGCTTGGTAACACGATGAATGTGGGAAATTTTTAATGATTGCAAATTATTAATTTGAGCCCACATGACAATGGTGTGAGAGGCATAATGCACATTGTAGGCCCAATCCCAACATATACGATATATGGATCCAATATTGGTTTGTTTGCGCGATGGTCCAACATTGATCTCTCATGAGATCCATATCTTGTGTGTGCTTGGATGGTTTCCTATATGTCCTAGCGAAGTGCTCAACACCTGAAACAAAGTCTTTTCACACATAGTATGTGAAATGCAATGAAAAAAAACTGGAAAGTATTATATTTATTAGCCCAGTAGCTATAAAAGTATTTCTGCATTTTCTGCATTTATCCCTCATATCCGATTCTATCATTGTCAGCACGAAATATTACAACAAAGCCGTATCCCAATTCCTTCCGGCAAACTCGTCCACACCAAGCCTCGGAGTGAGACTCTACTCACGTGACAAGTCAGCGCTTCCTGTCGTGATGCATATTTAATACTCATGTAACATTCAGAATGTCATGAATAAAAAGTAATCCCCATGATCCGTTTTGAAGAGGCTTTTCAATCGCCGCCGGCTTGTTTGCTGAGCGACCATCAAGCCCAGCACTCTCCTATCCACGGCCCAATGTGTTTGTTGTTGGACTCTCGTTGAGACAACGCTGTATAAGTGTATCTCATAGGCCTACTAAAAGGCAGATGGCAATAGGCTAAAAGCTAAAAGCTATTCGTCGTGCATGATCTGTTTCGAAGATATTTTACCCGTTAACTGCTACGTAGCCTCCTTCTAAATTCAATTGATGCTACGGCACACTTGCTACGTTGCCACAGCAACACAAAATTTAAAAGATTTTCACAATTCTAGTATATTGACATGTTTACATAATTATTATGGACATATCCAGAAGCGAAAATACAATTTTGTCTTTTGGACGATGTTTGGCCTGATTGTGTCTCTTTAAATGGGAACCAATGGCCAAATATCGAATGAGAGAACGATACAATAATCTAATAAATCAGCGAATACGAAAAAATAATCATCTCATTTAACATGACTTTCATTCTGCATGCGATACTATGCATGCTCTTATGTCATTTTACCAACTGACCGTCTTGCATATACATGTACATATATATCTATGACATGTAAGTCTGTAAAATAAACTAGATTAAATAAAATATAAAATATATCTGTATATATGTATGTCTGGCTGTCTGTTCAAATCATGTCATTTTCCGAATTCTTGGAGAGAAGGCGTTATTGTGTCGATTTTCGAAAGAGGTAATATTAACGATGTTGAAAATTATGGAGGTATTATTCTTTTCAGTACATTGGGTGGGTTGTTTACAAGAATTTAATGGTATAGGTGACAGACAATTAAATCTCGCTTGTCTTCGGTGATGCATTGTTAACCATAACAAATACGTATTCTTATTTAGGATTTTTTGTATGTGACGGTACTAAATTTGCTGTTACGAGAAGACATTGCAAATTGTAGTAGTAGGGCTCAGATTGTATGAAGATTTGTACCATCTACACAACCCTAAAATAAATTTACTTGAACGAATTGATAATAATGATTGTACCAAGTTGTGACTACGTGTGTGAGATATGAGGATTGCACAAAGCTCCTGGTGTAGAAATGGTTCATCTTCAATTTTGCAAGCGTATTTTATATGTAGAAAAATATACTGCAACTTTCGTTGTTTATGGGTAATCGGCTGGATTCCCATCGACAATAAACAGACATTTTAAAAATACAATACTTCTAATCAAAATACAATTCTTATAATCATGAGTCTAGTATTCCAGATGAAAAATATATTAACTAAAAAAAAATAATTTGCCTTAAATTTATAAATGTTATTATAGTACAAAAACACAAATTTGCTTATACTGACTAAATACTACAATATCCCAGTGCTTAGCGGAAAAATGTACACATACGCTTATTTGTTACTTTTCTGTGATACAATTATTGTATCACAGAAAAGTAACAAATGAGCATATGTGTACAACTTGTGATTTTCTTGGGGACGAGTATCATTTTGTTGTAGCATGACAAACCAACAAAGATATGACACGTAATTATTTGCCACCTTATTATTGGCAGAAACCATTATTGCATAAATTTGTGCAACCCATTGCAAAAAAATGCAATGATGTGATTCTCGTAAATTTATTTTTATTTCAGCTGTGTTTATATTTCAAAGGTTTTAGCTTTTACCTGAACCTACTCCGATGACATCGCAATAATACGGCCCTCTGTGATATAAGTGTGCTATGCCAGACCTATTATCTCCTCATGTTAAATCCACACAGGCTCCATGTGGCATATTGCTGTTTCAAGTATCGATCTATATTGTCTACATATGGCAGAAAAAAACAATCAATATTAGAAAAAAAACAATATAAATAAATGTTGGTGCCAGGTTTAATTTTTTTTATGAACTTTATTTCGCTTTAAGAACGTTGAGTACAGTAGGATCTATACGTATCTTCATTGTATTTACATCCGCTGGGAAGGTATTGTTTGTTTGTTTGTTTGTTTGTTTGTTTGTTTGTTTGTTTGTTTGTTTGTTTGTTTGTTTGTTTGTTTGTTTGTTTGTTTGTTTGTTTGTTTGTTTGTTTGTTTGTTTGTTTGTTTGTTCGTTCGTTCGTTCGTTCGTTCGTTCGTTCGTTCGTTTGTTTGTTTGTTTGTTTGTTTGTTTGTTTGTTTGTTTGTTTGTTTGTTTGTTTGTTTGTTTGTTTGTTTGTTTGTTTGTTTGTTTGTTTGTTTGTTTGTTTGTTTGTTTGTTTGTTTGTTTGTTTGTTTGTTTGTTTGTTTGTTTGTTTGTTAATCTTGTGACATTGTTTCTATGTTGTGTCCTTGTGCAAGGCTTTTCACCCTGAAATGCTTCACTTGACACAGGTGAAAATGAGTACCTGGTAGGAGAGAGATGGCAATGTGTACGATATGGCTGTAAGATTGTATGATCTCCGTGGAGTTGAAACACGAATAAGCAGGGGGGGGGGGGTAAAATGTAAAGTCGGATGAAAGGTCTTCAGACTATAAACCTGCATCTTCGCTTTTACCTTTTACAAATAAAGACAGTCATACATTGCGATGGATAGACCTAGTGCAATTGAATGAAGCTTGGGGTATTAAGGGGCATACATGTAATTAAGTCGAATTATTGCTTTAGTGCTGTCTATTTTATTATTATTATTGTTGTTGTTGTTCTGTACCGATGAAGTAAACACAATCGCCAATAAGACTTTATCTAAGATATAACGGATAATTACTTTGTGCCGAGTAGTTCTGCGGACTTCATTGTAACAACAAAATTGGTGAAGAGATGGATTTGCCAAGATCGGCTAGGCCTCCGAACCAAATGCAGTACTCACATTATTAGTGTTCATGTTTTATAAATGATTTTATCGAAAATCGTTGCCTAATCAGTGTAATTTTGCAAAATAGTGTTATTTTCACTAATAATGCTTCCGGTATAAGGAGTTGTTGTTGTTGCTGCTGTTGTTGATGTTGTATTATTAATATTATTATTATTCATAAGATCTTTTTTCTCATGCACTCATGGATTACCCTGGTCAGGTTGAAAAATGACTAATTTGAATATCCAAGATGTATATAGGGTTTCCTCCCATATGGTGGCCGGTAACAAAGCGAAAAATCATCAAAAAACTTTCAAAATAGCCGCCAAATCCAAGATGGCCGCCAACATTTACGTTGCCATTTTGATTTTTTAACTTTTGACATAAAATTCCTAGCATCTAATGTAATAACTCATTTTTGACTAATTTGGGTACATAGATTACGTTGGAATGGGTAATGTTAAGTTTCAAGATCACCTAGAGGTCAAAATCAATGTCCGACATGAAAATCATCCATTTTACAAGCGACTATTGTCAATTTGTATATTCTGAAATATTATTACTAAAATTTCATGTAATACCTAATTTTAAACTACGTTGGAGATTACGTTAAAATTGTATTGTTTTACGTTTCAAGGGCATATAGAGGTTTAAAACCAAGATGGCTGCTAACGTCCGACATTACAATCAGCAATTTTTACAAGCGACTATATGGTAATTTGTTAATTTCGAAATATCAGGTTCAGAATTTAGTTTATTACCTCATTTTAAACTAATTTGATGAAGGTGATTGCAATCGAAGAGTTATTTTATTTTTCAAGGTCATCTAGAGGTCCAAACCACAATCAATGGCCGACTTGAAAATTATCTTTTGACATAATAGGCATAGAATCTAATGTAATACGTCTTTTTTAGACACATTAACGTACACTGAATACGTTGGAATGGTGCGTTGGAATAGTTATTTTATGCTTCAATGGCATTAAGCTATCAAAACCATAATGGCTACCAATGCTCGACATGGAAATCATTCATTTTTACAAGCCACTATTGTCAATTTTTATATTCTAAAAAAATAGGTCTAGAATTTTATTTAATAACTCATTATAAACTGCATGTTATTTGAAGACGTTGATTGCAATGGAACTTTTAAATATTTTTTTTCCGTATGCCGAATTGAATGGAATACCCCGGTAAATTGTCAAAAAGGGTATACTTAGAAGCCTACTTTATTAGGTGATATGTTATGAGCTGCGAATTTTATTCTTTTATATATGTTTTTTGCATTTAATCATATTTTTCTAAATTTATCCTAACACTTATCACAGCATTGTTTGCATGGCAATCATCTACGTCTCTTTATATATTTTTTCTTGTTTTATAAATGTTCGCATATCTGAATGGTAGCAGCTTTCTTTGGTGTTGCACTAATAATAATGTAATGTACCAGTTCTGGCATTGAAATCACAAAGATTACGAGTTTTTTAATTTTGAGAGCCAATGTCACTAATAGTATCTAATCAAATATTTAGATGCCATCGTAAGATGATCATTAAACTAACAAACTGAACCAAACACAATCTGGCATTTGACAGAGATATTTATCCAATGTAATCCATATTTTACTTTTATTGTACTTCAAGTATATAAAAAAAACAGTTTAAACAGCTTGAACTGTGATATCATCTAGCTGATCTAGTTTTATTTAGGTTAAAAATATTAAGTTGTATTTTTCGGTAGATTCTTACGTAAGACCACATACGTTCAAATTAATTATATTCATATTATATATTGTCAGTTGTCGTTGATGGATATACAGAGTAATTATGCAAAACTGCTAACGCTTTACTTCTTGGTGTTGTTGTCTCCTGATACATGAGATAGAATGTGTGTCGAGGTGATTTTTTATTTTTCCTGATGTTGCTAGATCAGGACATCTTGTACTCATTATCTTGTTCATCAATGATGATGAAAACAGTTTGCAACCGTTTAAGTCGTACCATCGTTTCATGGCATGACCACACCTTACATCAGGTATCAATGAATGAATTTGTATTTATATGGTTATATGCTATTTATTGACAACCGTTGACACCTCAGTACCATGCTTATGTTATTTGTTGTTGCCTTTTCTTAAAGGTACGGAACACAACACAGCTGGGATTTTCTGGTGTATGTTGTCCATAGCTATAACTAACTTGACAAGTACTACGGCCTTGAGTCCTTGAGTTTTTATGTTCCATTCTTGGTCATTATGACATAAATATATCCTGGATTTTCTTAACCAACGACTTGTATGCCGTTCAACTCTAAGAGAAAACAGCGAAGGCTCTCAGTTCGCCAATATGTTTGATGTAGAAAAAGTCAATCGAGCTACCAGACAAGAAGGTCAGGAATGTAGAATGTACTTCAACTATCCATAGCTAATTAATGGGTTTTGTCAGTGTTGTGAATCGAGCTACCGGACAAGAAGGTCAGGAATGCAGAATGTACTTCAACTATTCATAGCTAATTAATGGGTCTTGTCAGTGTTGTGCAGTGTGATGTATTATCAATATCATTATCACTATTTGTTTACTGAGAAGACAATGTGAACATGTTCATTCTGGACTATGTCAACCTATGTCAACCTCTTATTTGAATCCACATCATACCCGAGGAGTCCCAGTTTGTTGTAGACGTCATGCGTTGTATAAATAAAAAGGACTTATTGATGAAACTCTGATTTCACTCCAGATACTTTGCTTAAGATTAGATCTAGATCATGGTGATACTCATGAAAAAACATCCACAAAGGATGGTTGAGGGCTACTAGCAGAAGTCTTGTCGCGCAATCTACAACAACTGAGAGTACCACATCTAAGAAAAACTAAAAAATGAAAAACATGTTCCTATAGCAATATGCCATCACGTCTGAAGCACTATTCTGAAATAGTGGCAATGGTGCGAAGGAATGCGAATTATAGCTCTCATTGAAGGAAAACAATACACGCTTCTAGGATCACATTGGCAAAATGTCCAACGATCCAACTTCTCAAGCTTTTCTTACATCATTTCTTAAAAAAAAATTTCAGACGCCCCGGACACCTAACGTGAAACACATGCCCAAAAGAAGACAATATTCGTGCAAATGAGTAAGAATGGTTCATCCAATCGACCACCAAAACCCAGTCTCTCCCGTTGAAAGTGGAGTTTTCTTCAAGACGGAGCTATATATAGGGTGTAGAGCTAGCTCCTTTCAGGATGACACTCTATCCAATACTTGAAGTAGTCGAAGAAGTCACAGTAAGCGGTGCTCATGCAAGAAACCAGTCTTGATTTGCACGATCATGGGAACTGTAGAAACATGTACATACAGAGATAGATTGATCATTTAAATATTATTATGTTAAATTGCCAAGAAGATCGTGTGCTTGTAGCTATCCAATTCTGCATCTGACGTTGCATTATTTGTGCATAATAAAAGAGATAAAAAATAGTCGAAACGGTATTAATGACATTTATATAGTTAATGTATATGAGACTCTCAATGGCAGACATAGAATTTATCTAAAATAGTGTTTCTACTTGCTGGCAGCCATCTTGAATTACTTCTTGATATACATATAAACAGCATTATTTTCTTGGATACAGATGATAATTAACGTTCATGAATTGAACGAGCTCGACAAACTACATTTTAGTGGCCATTTCGTTTTGGCGGCAATTTTAAATGATTTCTAGCGATTTCCCTGTTTATTGCTGGGGACAAAATCGATCTGGCACGAAATAAGAAAACTATACCTTTTTATATAAATAACATATCTACAATGATATTAGGGTTCTTAAGTTGAATGAACTCGACAACGTACATTTTTAATTGGCAGGTATTTTGAATGTTTTCTGCTGGGCGGGCGCCATTGGCTCTGGCTACTAGTTTTAACCTCTTCACTAGAATACATGACGGAAACTTCCGTCTTCATTCGCAATGTACGCAACCATATATGACGGAAATTCCCATCACATCTATATTCCTACCAGTACCCCTGAATTCTGGCATACCCTTCGGCCTGTGAGTCAAAGGGTTAAGTACCACAATTGCAACGTAGCTGGTTTACTCAAATTATTGGAAAATGATGTACCACATTAAATACTGGGCCTATTATCAGATTATGTCAGAAGTTAAGATTGTCACTGATTTTTAGTTTGACATTTAAATTTTCTTGAAACGTAAAATACGTTTACATTGCTGCAATCACATTAGCTCAAATGAGGCATTAAATTAAATTGGAAACCTATTATTTCAGAACATACAAATCAACAATAGTCACATATAAAAATGGATGGTTTTCATAAGCAGCCTTGGTTTTGCCCTCAAGATGACCTTGAAACGTAAAAATAAATCCAACGTGATCATTGTACCAAATTAGGTAAAAATGAGGTATCACATTGGATTCTAGGCATATTGTGTCAAAAGTTCATTTTTCAAGATGGCCACTGATTTCGTAAGCGTAAAATACCACTTCAATTTCAACCACTGTCTTCAATTAGTTTAAAATTAGGTTTGAATTAAATTCTAGACCAAAATTTTAGAATATAGGCCTACAAATTGACAATAGTCGCTTCTACATGTGTAAATATGGATGATACATGGTCATGTCGGACAGTGGCGGTCACCTTGTTTTTGACCTCAAGATGACATTAAAACGTAAAAATAGCGATTCCAACGTAATCAGTTTACCCAAATTAATTACAAATTAGGTATTACATTGGACTCTAGGCATATTGTGTCAAAAGTTAATTTTTCAAGATGGCCACTGATTTCGGTTTTGACCTTTAGATGACCTCTAAATGAACTTTCAACGTAAAATTACACTTCGATTGTAATCCTAATTATGTATTAAATTAAATTTTAGACCTAATCTTTCAGAATGTACAAATTGACAAAAGTCTCTGATGAAAAACGATGTTTTTTTATGTCCGACATTGGCGGCCATCCTGATGCTAACCTCTAAATGACCTTGAAACGTAAAAATAGTTATTTCAACGTAATCAGTACACCCAAATTTTGGCGGCCATCTTAGATTTGGCGGCCATTTTGAACTATTTTTTACGACTTTCAGTTTTGTTACCCGGCACCATTCGATTTGGTATATCAAAATGGTCATATAGACAAGTTTTCACATTTTAAGTACAAAAATTACTGTGGGTCAACATATATCAATATTTTGTCCTGGCTATAGCCCTATCGTTACTATATTGACAATAAACTTATTAATATTGTAGAAGGTGGTTGCTTTTATATTTGCCATGCATATAAAATATAAAGCGCGGATTGTGGGGAGCCTCCGTGACCGAGAGGTAGCGTGCTCGGCCTCAGACCGCCAGGGCTCGAATTTCGGATCCTGTGTCTGGAGGACAGTGTCATCTCAATCATCTCATCATCCTCAGGAGGTTCTCCTGGCCCAGTTTAGCCTATATGTGCACAAAGGTGGCCTAAAGCCCGATTCATTTCATAAAGCGCGGATTGCGTCGTGCATGTATTAAAAGTTTTGTTATATTTAGTAAGGTTGTTGTCGGTGTGATTTAAACACTGTTAAACGTTGTTGCAATTTAAAAATGACGTAATTTTTACTGAAAAAAATATTTTGGGTGTTAACGATGCATAAGCATCCCTCGACATCTGCCCAGATGGTAAACAGAATCATGTGCTGAATGACAAAGTTTAAACCTCACAACATCGTTCTTTTCATCACAAAAGTATAACGTTGGACCAGCATTGGCTCAGCGTATGCTATATACTGTGATTTAAATGTATTAACACCCCTGAGACACGAGTCATGTGTGCAACATTGCATTAATTTTGGACCAGCGTCGTAGACGCTCTAACAATAATGCAATGTTGGAACCATATCCCGCAATTGGTGGAAGACGTAACGTCCTTGGGCAATGTGATTACCTCACACGTACTTAACGTGAATGGGGTGCCTCGCCAAGGGGGGCTGCATCTCCTCCCAGACTGTTTATTGCCGACAATTAGACGCGGGATTGCTTTTATCTGGTTTAGTCCAATTTTGGCAAATCCATGGATAAAAAGAGCGGATTCAGAATGTGTGCGTTCTGGAAAAAAACCGCGGCGAAAGAAATGGCGCTCCGCGTTCAATAAGGACTTGATATAAGATGACCTCTGTCGGCTCAGTTGATGCATTTTTTTATCATACAATTGAAGGCTCAAATTATTTGAAAGACAACTTTTTTCTGTTCGCCAACTAGAATGTGAGTAATCCACCACCTCAAGATAAGTGGGAATAAAACAACTTTTCAAAATTTAATTTAATACAGACGTTGGGATGAGTCCGAGTTTGTGATGCTTTAATAATATCGCCAAACTAGTGATCAGTGACTAAGGTTGAAGTGAAATTAATGTGCCCATGCGGATGCTAATACCTCAG
The DNA here is from genome assembly GCA_964017125.1 of Flabesymbios commensalis. Taxonomy (NCBI): domain Eukaryota; kingdom Metazoa; phylum Annelida; class Polychaeta; order Terebellida; family Flabelligeridae; genus Flabesymbios; species Flabesymbios commensalis. Next base: position 58,877,184 of record OZ024903.1, on the reverse strand, counting down.
CTTGAAAACGTAAATACACTGACCAGATAACACCCACAGCCTTGTAATCCCATAACATGTGTTTGTTTCTTGAAAAAATGACCCCAGAAAGTGGTGTCAGGAATACATTATGATAAACTGTAGGCATATAGAGCTCCCAAAGCTTTCAGCTTTGTATTTGATTCATAAACTCAATCGCACAGTACAGAACTGCGGCTTTTAATTATCTATTTGAGGACGTGCGAGGCGTTATCAGGTTATAGCATAATGACACACACACAAGTTATTTACTGCAGTTCATCTCGACATTGATAGAGAAGCCACTTTAACTGCGATGTATCTTTGCTCAACATCTTGTTCCCATCTAGTTAAACAGCATTAATTAGTTTTCTGTAATTACATTTAGCTGACCTGTGTGCTAGATTTGATGGAACAGGTTTATGGTATTAGGCCAATATGCATATTTAAAAAACCTAATAACAATAACGGTATGTGATTAGCTGTAAACGTCATGTAACAAACTGTGGTTCTGTCATTATTGATAAGACGTAAAGTAGAAAACTACACTTGGTACGCTTTGTTGATATGCCTATACCAGCAGACATAAAAAAATGACTTCATGTTGATGTTGGGCCACTGTCAGTGATGTTGATAAAACTCCCCCGAGTATAGTCTACTCTAATGCTTGACTAATCCACCTATTATATCACATGCTTGATATAGCCTTCCGTCATTCATTTGTGATTTTAATTGGAGCTGACTGCATCACTTAGGCCATTTGTAACCGCTCTGGTAACTATTGAGCATTCTATTATAAACATGATAGATTTACATATTTCCAATCATATTTCCAATCATAACTGGTGAGATATTTAAAGTTTGAATGCAAAGTCTGGTCCCCGCATTTCATTTTTTTTTGCTTTGTACACAAAATCCTCTATAATTTACAATGTAGATCACTCCCAAATAATTCATTAAACCCTTTCTAGCCTAGTTATCTTCATCCACAACAAGCTGCGAATTGCTGCCGCAATTCTCGACTTGTAGTGGATGAAGATGACTGGAAGTGGGTGAGAAATGAAAACAAAATATTGTTTTTTATAGAGAGTTACGTGAAAATGTTCGTTCTAAAACCTCTAGGTTTTAGGAAATTAAGTCATTCTTCAGATATACAAATTGATGCATCGTAAGGGCTTAACCCTTACAGTGCGGGAATCGACTTTAGACGTCAGAATCTGACGTCTGTAGACGTCAGATTCTGACGTCTAAAGTCAATCTCCGCGCACTGTAACCATATTTTATAATTGGCATATAGACCCATAACATAGGTATTCAAATGAATCGGAAAGAGCTAACTAAAACATTTATGATGATTGAACAAAGTCTTTGTTCTCCATGGTGTGTACAAAAATAATTCAGCGCTTTAAGGGTTGAAGGGTTAGGTAACATGAGCAGATACTCACAATCCACTAGTATAGGGTTACTGATTATGGGACCAGTTGTAGCGTGAGCCACATGTAATGGGAAAGTGCAAGGCTTACTTAAAGAGCCTACGTAACTTTAATCTGTAGATAGCTGGTTATCCCTTATCAAATCATGTGATTGATCACCAGATGTTCCGTGTGACATTTCTATCATGGACGATATGGGTACATCATTCCGTAGTGGTTTTTAGAAACGAATAGCAAGGCACGACGTTTATTCAGCTTGTATCAGACATTGAGCTTTATGTAATATTATTCAGTAATTTAGGCGTTACTTCTAATGGAATGTAAACATCAGAAATATATAGAACATAATTGGGGAGCTATAGTTTAGTTATATATATAGTAACGTATAGCAGAGTTTATGAACCTGTAAAATATAGGGAGGAACAACGAGTACCATGTTGATTCGTTATCAGCAGACAATGTTTGAATATTTGTCATGTTTATTACAACTAATACAACTATACAGATCTGACAATGTGGAGGTGAACTGTTTTCAAATATTGCTGATTGATGTCACATTTTATCTTCAACATGTTTAAAAGGTGGTACTTAATGTGGTAATAAAAAATGAAAACCCGAATCTATGCGGCACCGGCGGTTAAAGGGTTAAGTCACTTCTACAATCGCTGTTATTTTTAATATGTCATTGCATATGTTGTGGTATGCTTGGTATTGTGATCAAATGGTTACTCCTTGGCATTGGCATAATAAAGAAACCACACTGGAGACATCGTTTTTGCATGTGGTAAACGGACAGAAAAAGAGAAAATAGTGTTTCCGCACGTTGCAGGCGTTCAATGCGTAAGTCATATTTTAAGGCTGATAATATAATTATGTATATTAAACTGTATAAATGCTAAATTGCAATTTTTTAATCGAATGCACATATTCAACTTGTAACTGAGTTTACGTTTTTAAAAGTGCACAGCCTTTAAAATAAATGTATTGTTTGACTCATCTGATGCTATCTGGCCAGTGTGTGTTATTTTAATATTTTAATCTAGAATTGCTGACGCAATTTCCAGTTTCAAATGAGTTATATATACTTTCATTCGAATAGAAAAATTAACTGGCGAATCAATAGTTAATTTTTCGGTCACTTACACCATTCATATTATCAATGTATGGAGTTCATGTCGATCTGTCGGTTTCGGTCCCGGACTATAACACATAACAAATCAAGCGATATGTTCAGTCTGTATATTACATAATTAGGGACCTACACAAGTTGGTCACATTCATTGGAAGGTTCCATCCTTTGATAGCTCCACATCTGTGTGAACTCTGTATATTTTTATCATCAAGAACAGACGTGAAGTGTGTATAATTCTTCATTTAGTTACCTCATGGCGTGTTTGATGTGAGTAACTCGTGTTTTTATGTAGTAGCTTTATAACGGGCGCTCGCGTGTGGCTCGCTTTATGAGCCGGCAAAGCACCCAGAGACCTTTCTCAACCAGTCTGTCAACACGGTGTGGACAATAAAACGACACCAAATAACCAGTCTTAGATATTTTACCAGCTGTTTGCACAAGGGCTAGAGTGAATGGAGAGATTGGTTGCAGCTTATCATCAGTAGGCCTATTATGCGGCCAATGAGGGCATTTGAAGGTATTAAAAAATAAAAGTTTGCGGTACTCTATGCTTTTTTTAAATAACTGTCATTAACTTTATTTAACAAAAAAATCTTCTAAATGAGTCGTCGTATATTGTGTGTAGTGAGACAAAAAATGAATTCAAAAAATAAATAAATAGACAAATTACCACGGTTGACCAGTAAAGGCAAATATATTGTAAGATTTTCGCACAAATATTTAACAAACAGCGGTTTGTAGCCCTATGTTATTATCGCATTGTAAATAAAAAAACTGGCTACTCTAAATTATTTTACCATCGATTTTAATTGGTATATTTTTAATTGAGAAATATACGCAAAGCGTTACATTTAATGAAAACATATACGAAAACATTATATTTGTTGTTGTTGTTGTTCTGTTTTTTTTCTATGTAAATTTGATTTAATAATTTCTCAAATTTAAGACATAATACGCAATAAAATTATATTTATGCTGGTGCCTCTAATCTGCACATCCATATGGTGCCCCAGCAAACATGAGGCTTTGATCAACGTTGTTGTATCGTTGGTACGCGGTCTAGGACGCTGGCCCAACAACGAGACAACATCGGGTGAAAGTGTTATATTTACAGACGTAGCCATTGCAAACGGCCATGTTCTGGGACAGAAAGTATCCGTAAGGGTTTTACCAGAAAGCAAAGCACAAGACACTGCACAAATGGTGGTTTAATGTTGGTCCAGCGTCTTCGACGCTGGCCCAGCATTAAACCACCATTTGTTGAAATCTCGTGTTTTCTGCGTTGTTTCTACACGAGGAAGCGGTGTGGAGTGACAAGCCTGAGCACTTGTATCAAAATCCTTCAGAACCTAATCTCTCGTTGACGTGGTCTCCGGGACAGGATGCCGTGCCGAGGTAGGCATCTCACTTATCCAGAAGGTGTCCATGGCAATGCACAATTCATGAGTTCCAGTCGTGCCCATCATTATGTGCATTTTTTGTGGACGCCTAACGCCCTAATGGCTAATCTCCTCCATGATGTGTTTTATTTATTTTTATAAAAACCTTCACTAAGGGGTATGAAAAGTTAGTTCAGAAAGATTCAACTTTTCACAACCCTAAGCCTTTTTATTCACTTTGCGTAGGCATGGTGTTCGCAGTATAGAGCATATAGCTTTATATTAAATCCATGCAAATACATTTTTTAATACATCGTCTTTTTCCTCGACGTGTTTCTCTTTTCAGACAAAGCGATAGGCCTATGCCATTGCCACAGGGGTACACATCTCACATCTGGGAAAATGGTATGACGATTTACCCTACTCCCAATTATTTCATAAAAAATCGGAAGGCCACAGCCTAACTTGGACTCATAAGTTGAGTTATACTTAAAGCCGACGCTAGGCCAATATTGGCCCAATTATTATTTTCGTTGTTGTTGTTTTTTTGTAAAAGGATTTTATATCTTCTGTCCCGTACTGGATATCTCTATCATGATGTGTGATTTCATCAAAACACCATTCGCTTTTAAAGCATCAGTGATACCTAATCGCACCATTTCTAGGTCCCACGTACGACTTCCAGATATTCCACAAGTATGCGGCCAATGTTCAATGTACGACTGTCATAATAAGCTTCTGACTGCGATTGCCATTATAATATGTAGTAAATAGTCCTGTGATTAGTCGTGCATGTAGGAGTACCTTCGTGAATTTTTCGCCAAACTTTCTCCCTTTTTGTCAAACGTTCTCCGAGCTCGCCGAGCGTTCTCTCAAAGTTTTTGAAATGTGCAAAATTCTCGCGCCTATTTGACTATAGACTCAAAATATTTGGCAATTATTTTGGGAATGCACAAATTGGATCCTATTTGTGGAACGTTTAGTGACTTTTTCGCGGAATGTTAGCTGAATATTCAATTCAGTAATCGCCACATGCGCACCAACCACTTGTAAAACAAACTCCAATTCGCAGATTGATCGCCACGATGGCCAATTAGACGACAAACGATCTCAAAATAATCACCTTTTCATCGACAAATGATCGTAGATTCTATTCACTAATATGATTGGTCGTCAATTGTTCGCATCTTACCGTCACACCATTTTTTGTCAAACAGCGAACAGCTGGTGGCAAATTTGGTGACATGAAATAAACGAAATTGGCGCATAATTGGCGAATTTTGCGTTAATTTGGTGAGGAAGAGGTCATTATTTTGAGATCGTACGGCAAACATTTGGGGGAAACGGCAACAGTTTGGGGATTTTGGATCAAATGTCAGGTTCCCCGAAAAAGTCGCGGGAATTTCGAACATTTGCTAATTTGGGGAGAACGTTCGGCGAACATGGAAAACGTTTGGTGAACATGAGAACGTTTTGGAAAACTTGGGAAATGTTTGGAGAATATTCGGGTAATTTCACAAATTTGGCATTTGCCGATGTCGCCAAATAGTCGCCAGCCGGGTGAGATCCCCACTTAAATTTAAGTCGCAGGTAAACGTGCCGCCAGTGGTGGCAATGACTGAGCGGTCGTGTCAGCAGTCGCAGCTTGCTGTGTCTTTGATCATGCAGATTGATGACTAGTCGTACAATCGATCGCAGATAGTTGAGACCAGTCGCAGACATTGCGCATGAGTATAAAACGGCTGATGGCCTACATTCCGCAGGAGAGCAGCACTATCCCCGCATCTTCCACAACAAGTTATCTTACCCACGAGCACGCAGTGCGATACCTTGCTTTATCGAGCATAGCGTCCAGCTATTTTGAATAGCGAGATACCTTGAATGTCACGCGTCTCAAGACCGGCCAATCAGACAGCGCTTGACAGCTGGCTCACAGCAAAGCTTACTTGTTTCCGTTGGTATGATAGATCAGATAGATAAATAAGCTCGGAATCTCACGCTGATGGCATGAAACTTCACCTAATGTTGAAAACTTTAAATTCATACTAAATAAATACCCAGATTCAATTTTTATGGGTGATTATAACTCAAAACACGAATTTTTTGGCTGTAAAAAATACAATAAGTAAGGGAATATATTATTTAATATACTAGATCAGCTCAATTTAATAGTCTCAAATGACGGAACCCCAACACACTACACAAATACTTCCAGCGATATTTTAGATCTATGTATTGTCAGTCGCAGTATCGCGACCAAGGTAGATACATGTACAGTAAGCCTAGATGTAGGCAGCGACCACATGCCTGTTCACTTGGTAATAAATTCGGCAAAAATTGTGAGACAAAATAAACGAGAAACTCTACAGCTTCGCAAAATAATTGATAAAAACTTAATACTAACAGACGCTGTCACACCAGCAGAAATAGATGCAACAGTGATCAATATAGCTAACATAATTAAAATGGCGTTAGACAAATCCTGTCCGAAAAGTAAAGTGAAAGATATGGATTTTTTTATATCGGAAGAAACTAGCAAATTAATTAGGTTAAAAACAAAAATAAGACTGATAGCTCAAAAAAAAATAAGGCTGAACATAAAAACTTAGCAAATCGATTAATATATATATATATATAATATAAAATATAAGCATCTAAAGCGGTGCAAAACGACAAGGCCACCTGGTGGCAAACAAAAACACAAGAAATTGATTCGGCTAAAGACGGTAAAAGTTTGTGGCTAAATTTTCACAAAATTACCAGTAAAAGAGCACAGGCAGAGACTAACAACCCAGCTACTAAAAAAGACGGAAATCCAACAAAAAACGATTTCGAAAAAGCCAATGCGTTCGCTGAAACATTAGGGGAAATTCACAATACCCACAAAGGGTCAATTTTTGACGATAACTTCAAAAAAGAAGTGGACGACAAAATTGCAGAAAATTACCATCTTTTCAACCCACTAGCATCATATGTAAATGAAAAGGGCGATGACAACCCTATAATGAGACATATATCAATATCCGAAATTAAAAAACAACTAAGTAAAACCAAGGGTCGATCGGCACCTGGCCAAGACTGTATTCGATATACGGTACTAAAACAATGTCCAGAAATAGTATTCGAAAACCTAGAACAAATTTACAATATATGCCTACAAACTGGTTATTTTCCAGAGCCTTGAAACAAGCAATAGGAACTATGATTCCAAAACCAAATAAAAACCACAAAATCACTACAAATTATAGACCCATCAGCCTTCTGAGTTGTATCGGAAAATTATTTGAAAAAATACTTGCAAATAGAATAAGAGGCGAACTCGAAAAGAATGGCAACTTGGCTATAGAAATAAAAGATGCGCGATGGAACACATATAACGATTAACAGGTGACGCCCTTACATGCTTACAAGCAAATAGACTGGGGGTTGCCGTCTTTATAGACGTCGAAAAAGCGTTTGATTCATTATGGCATAATGGCCTCAGATATAAGCTAATGAACAGTGAGCTGCCGAATAAAATTATACGATTAATGTCTTCGTTTATTTCAGACAGAACAATTACCGTTAAAATTATTGATGAAATGTCAGATAAAGTAAAACTTAATGCTGGCACACCCCAGGGGTCTGTCCTCAGCCCACTCTTATTTTTGATGTATGTGAATGATATTCCAGTAGATCCCATGAAAAACCAAGTCAAGATATCACAATTTGCGGATGATCTAGGTATGTGGACATTCGGCCCCAACGCGACATACGTTCAAATCGGATCCATAAAACATTATCGGCTCTAGAAAAGTGGTGCTCCAAATGGAGCATTAAATTGAATGCTAAAAAGGCGCAGCTAATTGTACTTGAAAAGAATGGGAGACAACACAAAAAAATCAAGCTTCAATTATTCGGAGAAGAAATAGATCATGTGGAAGAAGCAACACTGCTGGGAGTGACTATCACAAAACATTTAACTTTTGATCACATATAAAAATGGCAATATCCAAAGCAAATAGACGATTGAACTAACTAAGACTTCTAAGTGGTACTAACTGGGGATGTAAGCTTAAAATAATCATGGAATTATACAAACAATACGTCAGACCAGTCCTAGAATATGGAGCGATAGCTCTCTTATCGGCACCTAAAACAACGCTAGAAAAGATACAACTAGTACAAAATAAGGCTATCAAGATAGCTTACCGCCTACCGTGGTGTACCAGCACACGCAAAATACATCAGCTAGCCAAAATCGAACCCATTAAAAATCGATTCCAAACATTAGCGAATAAATTTATACACTCATTAGAAGAACACTCAGAATTATTCAAACTTCAAAAGGATCTACATAATGCGATAAAGAAGAGGGACAAAACAAATTTTCTAGACGAATTACTAGAAAACTACAAGAAACAATATGGAAACGAAAATGATATGTAGCAAAAGACAACAAATTTTCTGCGAGAAAACAACAGTTTTTACTTTAATCTCACTTTGAGAACTCAAGAACACTTTTCATGAACAGACGCTGGGCATCGATATATATTAAGTGGCATTTCACCTGGGATCATTCTTTTAAGTTTAGGGCTAGATTTATTGTTTTAAGTTTAGGGGACCCTTCCCGTCGCCTGTGTTATTGGACCGGGTGGGACCCTAAGGAAATTGTCAGAGCTGCTTTGTCAACTGACTCTTTCTTTGAGGACTTGGAGGTTATCGCTCCCAGTGTAAATGCTGAGTATGTGGCGATGTCCATGTCGTGATTGACAATTATGACAAACTCAAATACTTTCAGCATTTATCAGAGGTATAGGTTGTAATAAAAAAACCCCATTAAATGCTAACAGTTGGAAAAAATGCTGAATTAACTACATTTTACAAGCTGTACCACGACAACAACGGACAACGGACGACACTATATGTGACAACAATATCTGAGTAAAAGAGTTATGAAATTAAACACAAACATGTAATGGTTGGCTATATGGGGACTACTATTTATAGTAAGCCCCGATTGTCTTAAAACTATTCTCAGCGCCTTCGGCGCTAGGGTTCCATCAATCAAAAAAAAACTGATGGCATTCTGTTCCCAGCTCCCTGAAAGGCGGCCACCATATGATTACTGGCCGCCATGACGAAATTCGGTACAACTCACTGTCCAAAATTAGAGATTCCCAACTTGTCTATATAATACATCTAGCAACGGAAACAGGTAACTGTTCATGACAGATGAACAAGAGGTCAATTCTTCGTGACCTTTTATGACCTATTTATAAATCTGAAACATCCAATGAGGTTTGAATCTCAGTCACCCCCCCCCCCCAAAGATGACCACATAGACAGAATAACTGATTGTAGTATACTCGATACAGCCAGGCTCCTGTGGTAGCACTCGCGTGTGACTGGCCAAGGGAAGATGTATCCCCGAGGCAAATCAGACAATAGTAAAACTACTACATTACTAGGGTGATAGAGAGGGAGCCTGGGGCTGTGGCAGACCATGATTGGCCTACAAATGAAGAACCATAAATGTTCATTCAGAACCCAATACATGTGCAGTGTCATTATTGCATCCAGAAAGCCTATAGCCTACATGGATGGAGGAAACTGAAGGAAAAGACTGATCCTTAGAAATGACTCAGGTTTATAGGGCCTACTGGTCGTGTATGATCGCACTACGATCGCCATGCAGCACGAACAGTCACTCGACCAAAGCGTCCAGTGACACGACCAATTGCGCGATCTATGTGTGATCGTGCATCTACCGTTACATGTAAATTTGTGTCAAATGGTGTAGTATTCTATCAGTAGATTCACATATTTCTAAAATAATTCGAAATTGATAAGGGTAAAAAGACTAAGGCTATTATTCTGATTAGTGGGTGACAATTAATATCCAAAGTAGACTGCATGCATAACTTGCTATCACACGGTATAGTAAAGGGCACTTCCCAGCAGACACAATACGTTGAACAAATGTTGGTTTAACGTTGGTCCACCGTCTACGACGCTGGACCAACGTTCAACCAACATTGATTCAACGTATTGTGTCTGCTGGGGTGCAACCTATGCTGGTTAAAGGTCGACCCACCGTCTGCGACGCTGGCCCAACATTTATCCAGTACGGGGTGAACGTGCCGTGTGCACTGGGAAGTTATACCACTCCAAGTTCCATTTTACTGTAGCGTTGAGAGGTATGGCCTGAAGACTAATGCTAATGGAGTAGAATGTGAATAACAAAGCAGGATATAAGACTCTTATATTTTATCCGATTATCTCTAGCTGTTATTGACTTTTAGTGGCTATATTCCCTACATTAGATTAGGTTTTATGCTGCGCAGATGAAAGCGCCACCATGCGATGGCGATTATTTTACCAACAAACCTCATCACGTCAACGAGATCTGGTGTAAAAGAAGAATTAGAGCCAATAATAAGGTTACCTCATTACGGTGGCTCCGCATATGAACTCAACGTTGACAATAGAAAAAGCTTCTATATTACCACTATCGCATAAAAATTAGATTGCGAATTAAATTACACCGCTCAGTGGCAAACCAAGGACTTCCCTTTGACAAATAGGCTTCCGGTGACACACACTCGTTGCATAATGAATAAACTATTGTAAATCACTGTGGCTTTGGGCCATATTTGAACACATATTTGCTAAAGAAGAAGACGCACTATAAGAACATAATTATCATCCAGACGCAAGATTTAATTAAACGCCAACAGAAAATTCTTACATTTTTTTGTTAATATCTATTACGATATCCAGTATGCATGATCAGAATAAACTGTTACTTTAGTAGTAAAGTAAGATCTCTTATTATTTTTGTCATATGATAAGTATATATTTTTTAGTCTTCTCATATTCCGCAACGTTTCATTTACATGTGTGTATATACGTAATGTTAATGTTATCTATGATGTGGGCATTTGAGAGCTCTGAAAACATGATTTAATGCAAGATTGACCGGTAGATATGGTGGGGGCGTAGATATATTTTATGGTAATTTGTTATACTTAATTTGATAAAATATATTGCAATCGTTGACCATGAAAACAATAGTATAGACACTTTTATTAGATTCTAATTGATTGGTTTCTGAGATATTGTTTGAAGCTGAATTCTCGGCAATGGCTGATTAATTTGCATTTTCTGCACAGGGAACCCAAAATAATTTTATGCAAACAACGAGATTTCAATAGATCCATATTCAAAGACTTCAAAAATAGCCATAATGAAAAAACCCAGGAGTTGGGAGCACGGTTTAACTTAGCACTTATCCTGCTAGGTTAATTTATTTAAAGTTTGAACCACTTGAAGTTGTGTATCGCTACCGCAATCCACAACTTCATGTGGGTGATAATTACTCATATTTGTTTAATTTGACATTTACAAATGTTTATGTTTAAACAGTCATTTCATTCATAATAACAGTGGTTCATAAAACGCCTATTGTTGTGATTAGCAGGCAAAGGGTTAAATCGGTTGGTAAGACCAGCCCCTGGAGACCCCTTAAGGTTGTACGAAGTGAGTAAACCATTATGCCGGCTTCAGGCTTCCATCTGTTATCATATTACCATAGAGTACAGAGGGCACTATAAAGAGTTGATTACTCAATCACTTACTGGGATCTGTCATATCTAATACATGTCATGTCAATGTACAGTATCATGTTAGCCTCTCGTGCTTCCTACTCTATTAACAAAAGAGACAGACGTAATTACTTGATTACTGATCCAGTCTTAGTTTTCTGCTGGGACTAGCGGCACAGTTAGAGATAGGGAGAATGTGTACATATATCACAGCAAGCACGAAACATTAGCCCAATGCTAGCTTAATATTTGGCTAGCGTTGCTGGCGGTGGTCGAACCTTAAACATGTTAAATCAGAATTGGGTCAGCATCTTGTGCTTGCTGTGGTCTCGTCTTGTTGTGCATTATTTACTAAGATTAGATAATTTTAATTAATTAATTAATCATATCATATCATATCATATCCTCTGATATTGATTGTATTGTATTGTATTGTATTGTATTGTATTGTATTGTATTGTATTGTATTGCATTGCATTGCATTGCAT
>OZ024903.1:58797561-58864969 GCA_964017125.1 Flabesymbios commensalis | reverse complement strand
TTATATTATATTATATTATATTATATTATATTATATTATATTATATTATATTATATTATATTATATTATATTATATTATATATGTTTTGTATATTATAGCTATAGTAATATCGAAAAAACAGGTGCATCTATACATGTATATCTAAAAAAAAAGAAGACTAAATAAGAACAAATTTATAGAAGCAAAACATAATAAACGACTAGACCAAGGTAGCATGATTATAGAGCTTGTATATAGCTGTTGTTGTATATTAGCAGACCTTCCTGATATTGCCCCAGAAACACAAGACAATAACACAATGTTAATGTTGGCCCATCGTCTGCAATGCTTGTCCAACTTTAAAACAACGAAGGGTCAGCGTATTGTGCGTCCTAAGTGTATGTTATAAATCAGTGTTATTATTTGTCCCAGTGGCGGCTACCTTCACGATCACTTTGTACTACGCTGATAGATCACACAAGATGTCGGCCATACATAGACTGATAGGTGGGCCAACATCTGAGGCCTTAAACCAACCATGTGCCAATGGTAAACCAGCGTCTCGGGCTGATGAAGATGATTAAAGCATTCTTTATTGCTCTGGTTGTCATTCGGATTTGACCGGTTGACCTCTTGTAGTGCCCATCCAGGAGAAATAAGCCACCACTCAGCTCATTACATAAGACAGCAATTTGCTTTGCGTCCCTGAAGCTGATCCACTTGATACACTGTCCATAGTAATGGTCAAGTTTCTGGCATGTTCCCGCACAGCAAACACGGAATGTTGACCATATGCTGGTTCAATATTGGGCCAGCGTCTACGACGCTTGCTCAACATTAAACCAGTATAGAGCTTTTAGTGGTTCTCTTTTCGTGTTTCCGGGCGCTCAATCAAAACCGTCGTCTGATATGAAACTACTGTATATTTACAAGAAATAGACCATACTCATTGTATAGAGTTTAACTCAGAAACTATACAAATGTGGATATAATGCAAAATGTGTATTACTCAACATGTCTAGTCAACAGTAGAGTCTAAATATTGCCAAAATGATGATTGATGACGGAAACTCATTTCACGATTACATTATTGTATTAAACTTTGTAGGCTAGTATCCCAAAATAATATGTGGCCCATTGTTATGCTGATGTCAGATCATCATCCCAGGCTTTCTACAAATTTGCTTAGGTTTTCGCTGAATGTCAATGGCTTCTTAGAAACAGCGTTTCAAAGAAAATTATAATTTTGTAGAATTTTTCAAAAAGTGCAATTATATGATCAGTAGACTACACATAACATTAGTTTAAAAATCGACATTTCCGCGCACACAGCAGTTTATCAGTTGTGTGTTCAGAGCTCATGACTACTGTGTCGCTGACCATCACAACCTTAATGTATGTTGTTTATTTGTCTACTGGGTATAATCAGGATAAATATACTTTTAACATGAGAACATCAGAAGCATGTATAGGATCGCCCCTAGTTCTAGACGTTGGCACAGAATAGTATGATATATATAAATCCTTATGCGCCTAAATCATTGTTATAAAAGTTCCATAGGCACCTCAAAGACATTTTATAATCAACATCATGTTCATTGCCGGTTAAAAGTCGCCATTTTTTAAGCAGAATGAGGTTAATTTACTAAGTTGGAAATCTCGAGGCTTATATAAACGTGTCTCCATTTTTTTCCGTAAGATTGTAAGGGTGTCAAATGTTACACAGAGAACGCACGAGATTCTACAAATGAAATGAATCGGGCTTTAGGCCACCTTTGTGCACATATAGGCTAAATTGGGCCAGGAGAACCTCCTGAGGATGGTGAGATGATTGAGATGACACTGTCCGCCAGACACAGGATTCGAAATTCGAGCCCTGGCGATCTAAGGCCGATCACGCTACCTCTCGGTTACGGAGGCTCCCCACAATACTGACTTTAACACGTGGATGGGGAAGAAACATTTTTTGTTTTTTTCAAACCGCCGAGACCGGGAACCGAACCCCGAACTCTGACGTGAAAGGCAGCGGTGCTAACCACTACCCTAGGGCCCCCGCCCACGAGATTCTGCAAGCTCGCTATCGCTAGATGCACGAGTTTTATGCTAGTGACCTGGTGTTAGCCTAAGGCTGGTGCACCGTCTACAACGCTGGCCCAGCATAAAACCAACATCGGATAAGAGCTAATCTACAAGCTCTGGTAATTACTGTAGATCTGGTAATTTTCGCGTGTTTAGATTGTCTAGAATTCGCGAATTATCAATTCCGATGATAGGTAGCGCTATTATGAAAATATTTTCGCGAGATTCCTGAATTTGCGAAAAATAAAACCTCGCGAATATTACCAGATCTACAGTATTATCAGAGGTACGGCTCCCCATTATATAACTTGGTTCTCACGCCAGGCAGAATATTGAAAGAAGCCCATTTTTTATTTACAAAACCCAGAAATAAAACCTATTGCTAATTGGTGCCTGAGGCGTTACCCTGTAAACACAAAACATGTGCATAGCATTTACACAACGTCGGCCCAGCGTCTTCGACGTTGGTCCAACAATGTACAATATTATTATAATAAAAAAATTATGACACAATACATTTGTATAACATTTGTACAATGTTGGACCAACGTCTTCGACGTTGGTCCAACATTGTACAAATGTTATACAAATGTTTTGTGTGTACTTGTTAAGACAGGTGTGATAGAGATGGATCAGGCATCATTAGGAGAGATGCGGTGCTCTGCATGTGACACGTTTAATCAATAAGCCCGGATAATTGACTGGCTCGGAGATCCTGAATGACAGAGTCATGTCAGATCCACGCAACGCACAGAACCATCAATCAGCCACCTGCCATGGTGATGAGTCAGAACACAGTAACTTCATGGTATCAAAACAAAGTATGTCTCTGACACAGTGATGACAGCAGCCTCTGTCAAAACACATTAAATGATATCAGACTAAACTAGTACCTGACATAGTGATGACAGCAATGCTGTGTCAGAACACAGTAACTAGGTGATGTCAATTCAAAACAAAGCATACAGTTCACAGTATTGACCTCACCACCACTGGTAATGATTTGCGTAATTATCAGCAATGCAGTGATCTCATTGCTGTTCTCTGGCGTCAATGAAGTTTGGCTGAATATTTATTATGCTTTGTGTGTCAAATATATCCAGCTTCAAAATAGCTGTCTTTTTTTTTGATGGATATAGAGTTAGACAATGTTACCTACCCTAAGTATTTTAACTCTTTAAGTGCTTCATTACTACTTAACATTTTCCTTTCATTTGAAGTTGGCATTGCTCACGCAATTGCCAATTTCAAATGAAAGGAAAATACCTCCTCACTTAAAAATTTACCCTGCTAAATTTCACAATGGGGGCTTTACTCAAGATTTATACATGCATATTTGTTCAATTTCTGTCAAATTTTAGTTGTGGAAAAACAGTATGAATGCGCTTAAAAGCGTCGCCCGCACTCAAAGGGTTAAATAGATAATGTGATCCTTTACTACATTATCTGCACATTGCCCAACTGAGATGTTGATTGGTAATGTGGTGTCTGTTCCAAATTCCACTAGTCCAAACTGTTGTTTTCCAAACAGATCTATAAGTTTTGTTATTCTACAGCCGTTTTATGTTTATCTACAATGTATTTCTCATTGAGTCTTGAACCGATCGCCCCGCAATCTGACTGACCGCAATGCTCATTGAGTAGTAAGGTATCTCTTTTCTAAGTCATCCAACTAATAGCGAATGAATGAGGCGGGGTGAAATATAAAAAAAGTTCCACTGACAATACATTAGACAACTGTCATATTTCGCAAACTGTACATCTGAAGCTAATACGGAGTGAAATTTGGGCCCTCATGGGTTATCTATTCCGGATTGTTTGCTGAAATCGAAAATGGCTGACAAAAAAATGGTTGGTATCTGCTAAAAAGGACTGACATTTTGACTGAGATCTTGGCGCTTGGGATGCAGTAGTAGTAATAGCAGTAGGGCCTACACAGTGTATCATTTTAATATCGTAGGACCGTAGAAATTTGCATAAATCCAAAATAGCCAATGGCCGACTAAACATTTTTTTCTGTAACCCACGGTAGTTAAAGATGAGCACTGTTTACCCTCCGACCAGATGCACAATTGTCGAGACATCAGCTATTAGGCATTTTGAATATTACAGGGCCAATTTTTTTTTTCATTAATATTTTATTTATTTCCATGAAAACATGACACAGATACAGTACATGGTGACAGTTGATGGTGACGGATGTACATACATGCCGATTACGGATATTAAAAAGCCACTGAGAACAACAGACACATCTGTGCACAAGAGACTCCCAGCCAATGCTGATCCAAAGCTGGTTCACCGGCCTTTGACGGCGGCTCAACCTCGAAGCAACATCGACAAATTTGTCACGTGCCCGCCGGCAGTAAAATAACTAGGCCTCAACCCAGCCAACACGATGAAAAAAACTACAGCCGACCCAGTGCTGGGCCAGCATCGTAGGGCCCATTGGTATTCATGTTTTTGAAACGTGCACAGCAGAAGCAAAGTCAGCCGTTGTCTCAACCAGGCACCATCTCCGCTACACATTTTCTAGATATTTTGAAAAAAATGTTCAGAAAATCAAATCAAGATAGCCGACAAAATTCCACATTGCTAATATTTACATTAGCTCATTTTAAAGCAACTCACTCACTCACTCACTCACTCACTCACTCACTCACTCACTCACTCACTCACTCACTCACTCACTCACTCACTCACTCACTCACTCACTCACTCACTCACTCACTCACTCACTCACTCACTCACTCACTCACTCACTCACTCACTCACTCACTCACTCACAGCGCACAGCGGCGCAGCCTTCTTGTTTTTAGATATATTCGGTTAAGACTGTAAAGAGCCAGTCACACTGGGTTTGATTCGACTTAGACTTGGGAGAATTTGTTGGGCATTTAAATTAATTTACAACGTTTTGGTTTGGAATTACTCAGGAGATAAATCTTGCAATTTGTTTTACTCAAATGATTGAACACGGTTAGTTTATTACAGATTTTGCTGAGAGCAATCAGCGCGGGTGCTGATTGCTCTGTTGATTTCCCATATCATAAATCATTTGTTAACCCTTTAACCGCCGGTGCCGCATATATTCGGTTTTTATTAGCACATTGGGTACCCCCTTTTAAACATGTTAAAGATGAAATGTGACATCAATCAGCAATATTTGAAAACAGTTGACCTCCATTTTGTCAAATCTAAATAATTTTCACTCAATTGAAGTTGTGGATCGCGTCAGCGAGACCCTACTTTAAGTGGGTGAAAATTCAGATT
The DNA here is from genome assembly GCA_964017125.1 of Flabesymbios commensalis. Lineage (NCBI taxonomy): Eukaryota > Metazoa > Annelida > Polychaeta > Terebellida > Flabelligeridae > Flabesymbios > Flabesymbios commensalis. The sequence continues at coordinate 58,859,637 of OZ024903.1, read as the reverse complement.
GAATAATTTGGCGGTTAAATGGTTAACGAGCATGCAGTTCGTTTTTGCCATGTAAATTTTGCATAGTTTGCACTGCGTTACTGGAGACTCGGGACCAAAGTATGATATGTTCATACCAGATATGGCATGGCCTTCTGCATGAGGTGAAGAAACAAATTGTTTATATCGTATCATTGTTATGAGTAACAACTCTAAAAATGGTGTCACACCATAACATATGGTATACGCACAAAAATCTTTCCAAATACTGAATTGTGAGTATAATCGTCGTACTAAATTTATGATTAGCTATTGCCAGGGTATGACCTGCCAATGTTCAGCAAATATCAGCGTATGACAAGCGTATGACAAGCATGTGTGACCCTTTATGTGGGAAGGTACATCTCTGTGGCTTTGTTATAATTAGTTATGACGTCATTTGAAATTTAATTTTATTTATTACATAATTAAATTTTAAATAATAATAAAAATCCCACAATCTCACGCAACTAATTACTGCGAATGTATTTTGATTTGATTTTTTCCAGATCTCGTTTGTTATTGTGATCAGGAAGGTACGAAATAGTCATGAATAATTATTATGTGGCTTTTGTCCTGAAAATGGTTGATTTTGTGTTTGGAATTCAACGAAAACACAAAAGAAATACAAAGAATTGTTTATAGTGTTTTTCGAGATATACCGTAGCAAGTTAAGCTACGTTATATCTCGAAAAAGAGTTTAAAAGTCAAGAAAATGATAGATATTTGCTGCCTGAGGTGATGCTAATGTTCTATTTTTGCAAAGAATAACTATGTTTTGTGGTTCACGGAAAATTTTTCGATGTTCCTAGATAGGGTGCATGTTACAGTCAGAAGCAAAATCCAAGATAGCCGTCATTAACTGAAAATGCCTTACTAGTGACGCCCGAAATTAGGCCTATTACAATGTGATTTGAGGGTGAGACATACATTTTTCGACCAAAAAACATCCAAGTGTTCATCATAATCTTCAAACATTTATATCAGGAAAAACACTACAAATAAAAAACGTAAGTGTCCGACTGTAGAGGAAATGTATGAAATTAAGTGACAAATCTAGCCGTAAACCCACCCTTCTGAGGAGAAAATTGCCATCTTATACCTTCCAGCTTTCTCAATAATTCCACTTATACAGAACAAAAATATCTGGAATAATTTTCGAACGTTCTTCATACAGTTCTATGTATAGTCATTTATTGCCCTCATGTAATGTGGTGTGAATTACAAAGACACATGTGTAACCCATGTCATATGTTACAGACTTAAGTATATGCATATTATCATTTGCAAAGACTTGAAAGTAATTAATACATCTTACTATCTTACTACAATAGATGACGATCATGCTGAATATCTTGGAAAATAATCTAGAATGTATAGTTGGCCGTGGTGATAATCCTCAAGAGACCCTGCCCTATACAACCACCTTGTCTATACAGAGCTGAACAATTAATTCATTGAAAAAAAATGTGTTGACCATGTTGATGGCTGACCGGTTCAAGTAAACATTTGTGAAGCCCTATGTAGCCGAGTCTTTGGGTGATAAAACATGTGATTGATCAGACTTGTGATGTGTTCCATGTCAATGTGCATGTTATGTTTAGTTTACGAAATTTGCGAGACGAGAATCAAATATCCAGCATTTCGGAACATCATATGCACAAGCAGGATAACCAACATCCGGTCCAACTGAGATTCGATCCAACTAAGATTCGAGCCAGGTACCTCCTAGTTATTCTACACTCAAATCGAATGATCCACCGCTATTATTGTAGGATCATATGTAATTCCGTGGGATTATCATGGTAATTCTTGTCACCTACGTTTTTACTTTTCAGAATTTCATGCTGATTCCAAAAAATAGGGTGTCTGTTTTTTAGGTCGCCTTAAGGTCATTTCTCGACCACTGGAGGTCATGACCCCTAGATCTCATTTATTTATTCATTTAAACACATGTCTTACAAGTCGTGTAACATATCAAAATGAACAAAATTGTTTAGGAAATTATCAAATTAAAAAAAAATTGAAATAACATTTTCTGCCCGCTGGACGTCTTTTTAAGGTGAACAATTGTAAAGTTTTCAAATATATCTATTAGTCCATGGGCCAGAATCGGTCACCATGCATCCCCCCCCCACTACTCACCCACACCAATTTTTATGTCCAAAACATGAAATGAGATATTACCAGTGGAAAAATAGGTACGAACTTTATATCTTGACCGCTTTTATGGGGGTACCCCCAAACCTGTCTAGAATTAGGGGGTATGGTTACGTAAGCGTCTGTCGTTGATGTTCTTATTAACCAATATGCACATGCAATATACCATATAACAGATAATTAAATTCCTATTCTAATTATACATCATCTATTGCAGGACAGTAAATAGTCGTCTCTCAACATACACTCAAACATGTTTGTTATTATAAAATAATCAGAATGAGCAGCAGCACAAACTAGTCAACATGGTCATTGAAAACAACATAATAAATAATAGTTATTGGCCATATCCATATTTGGCCTATGTTTACTGAACCCATATATGAGTATGCTTAAAATGTGTGTTATTTATATTTTTAAGTGTCATACATATTTTTTAATGAAAGAATATTGCACCCTTTCATGACAATAAATCTATTTAGCCCGAGATGAAATCTAAAACATGAAACTTTGCTCGGGATTTTAGTATACTTTTGTATTCACTTGTGTGTTGAATGGGAATCTGTCGGATAACGTTCCATATTTTGTGACCTTCACCGTCAAATTAGACAAATACAAAATGACCACCAAAATGGTAAGAGAACCCTATATTTTTTATATGTTGTTGCACCTAAACGCACAAATTATTGTTACTGCAAGAAATGAACTGTATTTGACCTTCAGATCCAAAACATTCGCCGTTTTGTATGTATTTAGTGTTACTATAAGTATACTGCGAAACATGTTGACGATAATATGACGTATTTGTGGTAACACTGTGGATTTGGACTAAACGTTACTGACGAGTAAATTTAAAAGAAAAAATCCTAAATGGCCGCGAAATTTACCTTCATATAAACAAGAAACAAAACGTCTAGCAAAATGTAAATACAAACTATTTTTTTATTTGTGGCTCTGAATTACTTAATTTATTGATTTTGTGTGACTTGGGGGCCGAAACAAGCATTTATTGTAATAATTGTTCATCGTCTGATCTATAGTTTATTGTAAAATCCAAGATGGACGTCATTTTGCATATTTACTATTCAAATAATGATGTCATTCTAAATACTGCGCATATTAAAGCATGCTAGAATACATTGTACTTAAAACACAGTTTCGAATGCCTTGCAACCTAATCTGCCGTATTACGTAGTCTATTTTTTAAATTTCCATTAAACAAATGTTTTTTTTATGATATCACAGTTCACGTGCGTAAAAAGTGCTTTATTTTTGTATTGGCGGTAACTATTTTGAATTTGAAAGTCTAATAAAGGTCATTTTGATCGAAAAACTTGAGACATAAATTTATCAACGCAAAACCATGTAGAAACCAGAATCCGTGCATTAATTTGTAACAAAAATATAGAAAAGATGTGGTTTTGGCGGCCATTTTTTATTTTGCTTATTTAAGAGTGAAATACACCAAATATAGAATTTCAGATTCGCATTCTGCACACACAAATTATGTAAGAAAAGAAAAAAGTGGACTTAAATGCAGAGCAAAGTTCTATGTTTCATATTTTAACACAGGATAAATTCACACATTTTCAAAAAAGTCTGCAATCTTCTTTTAAAATATATATGCAATGTACAAATCTAACTAACACTCCGTTTTAAGGATATAAACATCTGGGTTTAGAAAACATAGGTCAAATATATATATGGCCAATAATTATGTTTTATTAAGGCATTTCCATTGACTATGTTTACTAGTTTGTTTTGTCGATTATTTGTAATAAAAAATGTTTAAACGTATGTGTAGATCGGTAAGCGAGAACTGCAACAACAGCCGTTTGCGTGACCCTACCTTTAATTTTAGAGAGGTTTGGGTATCTCACATAAACGGTCAAAATATATATATCGTTCCTATTTTATTCCTTGTAACATCTCATTTTATATTTTGGACATATAAAAGCCTTAAAAAAAGTTTGTGTGGGTGGTGGGTGAGTTGTAGAGGGGGGGGGGGATGCACGATGATCAATTTTGGTTTATGTAATATATGTGTGTTTAGTGTTATGACCTTCAAGAGACCGGAAATGACATTTAAAGCTTAAGAATATTTGTAAATTATGAATTTTGGCTATTTCGTGCCAATTTCCTTTAATTTGCTTTATTACACGACTTTATTACCTTAAAATAAAAAAATCCCCGTGTGTTTTAGGGTCATGACCTTTAAGACCCCGGAAATAACCTTCAGAGCTTCAGAAAAAAATAACACCTCATTTTATTTTGTTCAGTATTAATTTTTCTTCAAATTGAACATAGGTGTCAAGAATTAACATGCAATTCCCACTGAACGACATTTACTGACATAATTTTATGACTCTACACTATCTATATATGCCACGAAAGTATGTGAGACTGTCTAATTTTGAACCTGTTATATTTTCATTATCTTTTTCAAGTTATGAGAACTATTATTGTCATTGTCAAACATTGTTCTTTTCAAGTAGAAAAGATCGTATGCAATAAGAGAACCTAACTGCAGCTCAATGCTGGTCCAGCACATACAATGTTAGAGCAGCATTCAGTCAATGTTGGCATAATTAGTGTTCACTGTGCTGTGCATGTGATTGCTGTTGATGTGGATCCTGTTGTGTGTCTGTTGTCACGCTCGGGATCCGGCGACTGGGAGCTCAGGATGAGGTGTAGTGGGGACGAGTGGAGGGGTAGCACTACTCTAGGGATCAGTACGGTATAATCCTCTTATCTTAGATACAAAACATCATAACATAATGCATTATGTCAGCATATTCTCCACCGCTATGCTATGTATAAAATGAAATCAATCATCCCGGCCATTGCTTATTATTTCCATCGGAAATGCACAATAAATGTACATAATTATATTATGTATTTCTTATTGCATGCACCTTCGATCTTGTGATGAATCAAAGTGACATGATCTTATCACATACACAGTGGTTACGCCTATAGTCAGATTCACATTAAATTCATCAACCAGGATTATTGAATTTCGCGGATCTCTCAGTCAATTCTCTATCAATTTTCATGAAATTTTACGCACACTATTTTCCATTCATGTCCATTCAATGGTCAAATGGGTCAACTGTTTCCAAATATTGCTGATTGATGTCACATTTTATCGTTAACATGTTTAAAAGGTGGTACTTAATGTGCTGATAAAAAATAAAAACCCGAATATATTCTGCACCAGCGGATAAAGGGTTAATAAGCTCAACTAAATGACATTTAACTGAACATCCTGAAAATAGGACTATGTGTCCCCAATGTTGTTTTGATGGTGGGCCACAGTCGTAGCCTGTGGCCCACCATCAAAACAACATTGGGTCTTACACGAACGTGAATAACGTGCACGTGCTGTGTGATGTGTGTATAACATTATAATGTACGCGTCCGTACACGTAAGTACCGTACATTCATCCATTTATTCATTCATTTTTCTTTCATGTATTCATTCTTTCATCCATCAACTCATTCATTCATTTTTCGGCATATATTACTGTTTTATGACAAATGCATTTTTTTAACAATCATTACTATCGATTTATCACGGTTATATGTATCTATATTTATAGGTGACTATGATATGTATTATGTTTCTTAAAACTCATTTTTGAGTGACCATTTTATTATGTGGAAGAGAATAAATGATTACTACTTACTACTACACAACCAGTGTATTAAGGAGTATGTATTACTGATGGTTCATGATGGAGCATGACGGAACATGACGGGAGTGTCAGGGAAGCGCTGGTGCCATAAAATACAATACAATACAATACAATACAATGCAATAATATTATAATATGTACAAATACATCACATTATAATTTTACTGATTTATACAATCGATAGGACAGAAATTATGTTTCTTAACACTTTAAAGTTATGAGTTTTACTAGCACGCTAAATTTGAACACACCATTATAATTGTTTCAGCTGAAATGTCAAAGGTTTCAGAATGTCCCATTTAAATATTTCTACGCTGATGTTTAAATAATGGGCAGTATATCTTGGCATTAGTCTCCATCCTGTACTAAAAATGTTCAGCAAAAGTGTTATCTAGGCAGTTTGACGCACTGACTAGTAAGGGCGTCAAACTGGAAAACTATGAAGTTGCTAAACATTTTTAGTACAAGCAAGAGACCACTTTAAATATTATCTTTAGCATTCATAGATACCATATTGAGGTGTCTCCAAACTGAAATTTAGCTATTCGTGTATTTTTTTATGTATTTTAAAAACATACCCATTCCTGGTTTATTTTAGCGGTAAAATGCAGTGACATAATCTTACATAAGTCCTTCTACAAAGATTAGCATGCCTTTTTTAAATATTTATTCAAAATGGCCTAGTCATTACCCGACAATATACATAACTTGACATCTCGAATATTAATAGTTTTTTTTATTAAATAACAATGTTAAAAATAACTTGTAAAAAAATAGTTAATTATTCAATCAGTGAAAGTTAAACTATTTATTTATATTTCAGCTGTGTAAATATGCAACTCTATATTGTGGTTACTATCTGGTCATAGCTCTTTTAGTATAAATTAGTTCTATTATTAGGCATCGAGATCTTGACCCAGAAGGTCGCCAAAGGGCATTTAAAATTTATTCTTCCTACTTGATATTATGTAATAATCTGATTGATTCCTTGAGTAGGGCTACCAAATCTTTTCTACTGTAAAAGCACGATATGGACAAACGTGATAATTGTCAAGTAGGAAGCTCTTTAGAGAAAACATATTGTGAGCGATAGGTCATCTAGTATAAACAAATGGAATCATACATGTATGTGATCCTGTGCATATTTTGAATATGTTGTAAAAAAATCAAATGCATGTGTGCATCCATTCCAAAGGTAATAAACATTGTATTGGGCTGGAGTTTGATAAACCGAATAATTATTGTAAAAATGGGTGATAATTTTAAAGGTTGAAAAAATACCTTAACAATCATATTTCAGCTGAGCAACATCTGGTTTGGGTTTTTAGAGATGTTAGAGAATGTGCTGGCATTGGTCTCCATCTTGTATTAAAATTTTCACATAGCCAAACTTCTCATCCATAATAATCAGATAATACAACAGGGTTTATCAGGATGTCAAGTAACGTTAATACAATATCTGGAAGAAGAGATAAAGATTTAATTATCTTTAGCTGCGTAAACATTCCCCCACACCCCTTTTGTTCAAGATTTCGTTTTGCAACATTAAATTTGCAATAAAATTATAGGTGACACCCAGAGAAGTATAGTGATTTACTACTTCAAGTTTCAAGTCAGCAAACGATGGTATATTATTTAGCTTCCCTCGTAAAAAAAAATCTTTTAGTCCTACGTGTGTTGAATTTTGATGCGAAAGTGTTACAATATTCATTCAAATCATCAGCGTACATCAAATATATAGTTTTATATAAGATGCGTTATCCTGTGCTGGATCTTGGACAAGCTGCTTCATCTCCTGCACTGTTTCCAAGCCTTTGCAAGATGATATACAATGATATACATTCATGTAGATCAGCTAAGTAGGGACAGAAAAGCAATGGGGATATATTTTCACCTTGTCTAATTCTAATATTGCAAGGTAAATATTCTTAGTTTCCAATGTAGGCCTATCCATGTATTAACACACATGCTTCAATTACTTCTACAACACACCCTTATATCCCAGAGGAAAACAGCTTGGTCCATAATTGTATCTATTAATGGCATTAAATGCATTTTGATATCAGAAGTCAATTAAAATGGTCGGAAGCTAAAATATATATTGCAGCACAAGTAGGTCTATTCCTATTCCTGAAAAAAACTAGTTTAATATAAAGGTGGATTTTTACCTTTTTCAACAGCTATAAATCTGTTTGATGAAATGATTACCCCTATTTTACTATATGGATCTGACGGATTCATGAGTTTTGACGAATTGTGTTAATCTATCGTTCAGACAGCTTGTAAATAATTTACCGAAGCAGCTGAGAAGAGAAATATCTCTATAGTTATTTGAATCAAAAACATCTCCTTCCTTTTTGTATATATATAGGACTTATCTTACGTCACTGCACATTCTGATTCCTATGCTGCTGTCACCGCTATTTTATTGTTGGTGTTGGCCTCTAAGTCGTTTTCTCGGTAGAGCCACTTGTAGTGTATTTTTCAAAGTTTGTAGCAAGTACTCTTCCTTCACCAATTCCATGACAGAAGTACGTCGTGGCCTGTACTGAAGCTTTGATATAATACTCTGTTGCAGCCTGTTTTTAGAAGTCACTTGTAGTTGGGATGCGATGTTTCGCCACATTGTCTGCACTTTCATTATCACAGAATACTTGTATGTTGTATTCTCCTGATTTCAGTTCTGTCATTTTATTTCTCATTGTTGCAATGGTATTAGACTAAAGTATTTTAACAATAAAAATTGAATCACTGTTGATGTATCTGCAATGGTTTGAATTTGTGACAACCAGTAATAAAATTAGGTGGTGGACTAGTCCCTATAACCAATCAACTAAACAGTCACAATCTGCCCACCATTCAACAACCGACCAACCAAACATAATAACCAATGTAAACATGTAAATGTAAATATGTTGACTGTTGTAGAACAGAAGAGTACAAACTTACAAAATATTTATGTATATATTTGGAATCATATTTATGTCTTCACCTTTGACATATGGTAGTTTGATCTGTTATTTAAGTCTGTGGAGGTCAGGACGCGGTCTGAGTGGTATCTCTGGACAAAACATTTGTCCTGAAAAAAAACCCCTATGAAACCAGACCCAACACTGGTTTAATGCTGCACCACCGTCTTGGACGTTGGTGCAACATTAAACCAGTGTTGGCTCGGTTACCAGTGTTCACCGAGTAACCACAATCCTGGAGTGTACCTAACTCCCAAGAGCTTCTTCCATTACTGAGTAATCGGATTGTTGTAATCACATTTGTGTTGTTATGCTTTCTGGCTGTGGTGTACACAATGTCAGCACGAGGCATGCTGATGATCACGGTAGTCATCCTGACGATAAACACCAGACTGTCAGCAACACAGATTTGTCTGTGTAGTGAAAACAATAATTATGAATATAATCATAATATTGATGATAAAGTAATTGTATACTTCGCCATGATCAAGCTTCACCACACCTTGTATCCGGAGGCTATGCGGTCTTTCTGTAATACTATGAGCACCGCATAACACAGTACCTGGTACTGTGCTATGCGGCTCTCATAGATAGAGATATCAGGGGCCGTATTCTCGAAGAGTTACGAACTTCGTAAGTGGCCAAATGTACGAAATTTCGTAGAATTTTTACTAAACTGCGTATCTTTTCAATAAAATTCGTAAGTCCTATTCTCGATATTTCTACGAATTTCGTATCTTCTAATAAATTTCGTAAATATTGCCATAAAGTTACGAAGTCGAAAGTGGTGTCATACGTTACGAAGTAGCAGACATAAACATAGGTGTGCATGAGCCTACACCTAAAATACGTCTGTAAAAAGTGATTTGAACGGTATCAATGCTCTCACAATTTTCATACCCCCATAGTACCCCCCGCATGTACAATGTGAAGCTTAAGATTAACATATTGATTTCTTTTCATATTTCATATCAGCTGATATATCAGCTATTATGTTATAATCAGTTATTATATTTCTAGTTTTACATTATCCTATGCTGAGAATTGTTGTGTGAATGATGTAAATTAGCTCCATATATATAAAAGATAGGACCCTTTGCATTCCTTTACGTTTTAGGCATGCCGTGTCATTATTAGTCATATGCTACGCTACGGCTTGAAGCGATTGATATTTTGTCGGAAGGCCCGTGCAAGCTGCATATGGGCTAGCTAAACCAACCAACCAAACAAACAAACAAACAAACAAACAAATAAACAAACAACGCCGTTAAACCAATGACGTTGGAAATTCATGATTAGAAATATATAGGCCTATGATGTCGGAAGGGATATATTTTACAAAGATGCCATCGAGAGGATCAAAATAAAACAAAACTCATTGGGCCACTAGCCTTTGAAAACAGTCAACTGGGGATGTTGAAAGATCAACAGTTCTACAAAGTTGATGTAGGCCCTACGAAATCTATTAGCTGCGAAGGTATTTTTAATTTAGTCTGTTTCAATAATAGTACAACACAACTCTAACACAACTCTAACTAAATGCTGATATAAGAGCTGATTTCAGTCTGGTCAGACAGGGTCATGGCATACAGTGCCATAGCCTACTCTTTATTCATGCATAGGATAATGTAAAACTAGAAATATAATAACTGATTATAACATAATAGCTGATATATCAACTGATATGAAATATGAAATGAAATTAATATGTTAATCTTAAGCTTCACATTGTACATGCTGGGTGTACAATTGGGGTATGAATATTGTGAGAGCATAGAGACCGTTCAAATCACTTTTTACAGACGTATTTTAGGTGTAGGCTCATGCACACCTAAGCAAGCAATAATGGGAGAAGTAGGAAAGTACCCTGTAGCATTGTATTATCAGGCTCGCTGTATTAAATACTGATTTAAAATTATATGTATGACTGATCACAGGTACCCCACGGTTTGTTATTCGATGTTGAAAGATTTGGATGAGAGGGGTGGAATAACCTGGGCGTCTCATATTGAAAAGATATGGTTTTAGTTATGTGTGGATTAGTCAAGGTGTTGGTGATGTAGATTTATTTATGGAAATACAAGTAAATTGGCAATCTATTTAACATTTAAAAGAGAATTCGAACCAGAAAGGTATTTGAATTTTAAAATGATTAAGTCACATAGACAGGCATTATCATATGTTACAAATTGAGGCAGGAAGACATAAAACATGTTAATGGCAGATAGATTGTGCGTTTTCTGTAAAAAATTGATATTTTTGTTTTAGAAGATGAATATCATTTCTTAATGTTATGTCCTGCCTATACAGATTAGCGATCGAATTCTTTATTTATACAGAATACATCTTACAGAAATTTTATAGAATTACTAACAGAAACTGACGAAAATAAAATAAAGAAATCAGCTTCATTTGTATATCATGCAGAGAAACTCAGAAGTATTAACCTCACAAATATGTATTGATGTATTGATTTGTCCTACACAGATGTGTATTGTACATTACTTTGAATATGTAATCCATTTTATGCATGTATATAACTTGTGAGATTGTTTTGTACTATGGGCCTTGAAAAAAAATACTACTACTACTACTATAATACTGGGATGTGTGTTAGTAGTAGTAGTGCTCGACACTCTTGGTAGCTCATTAGGGTGACGTTCGTCTGTTGCATACTGTATTGTATAGTCCTAATCAATTATTCTACACCAGCCATCCAAGATAGGGTGCAGCCTCCTCTAGCCTAGCCATAATATTCAGGCGTACCCTGGTTCCACTGTCCATCAAAGGAGCTAATGCACCTCGAATCAGATATATCAATGATGCGACCTCAGTATGGCATTTGACTACTGGCAATAGAGTGTTTGAAATCAGGTCTCTCTTTTGGGATGAATGGAGTTACCCCTAACTGTTGTTACTATCAATCCCGAAGATAGCTGAACTGAGCGAAAGGCCACGACGTGTCAGCATTAAATTACACGACAAAGCCAAATCTTCGGCCATATGGGCATGCCTGTGTGGTACACCACCCCCCCCCCCTCCAGCCCCCCTAGGTATGCCCAGAACCTATTTTTGGGCGAGTGAAGAAAAACATTTTCAATAACACACCATGCACAACAGCCCCACCCTTTTATCACGTCGGCATCTGCATATTTCCATCTACAGATTGCACTGGCATGTCTGGGAGTAGATCCCCTACGTATACCCAGAACCCGTTTTCGGGTGAGTGAAGAAAAACAGTTTTAATAGCCCACCATGTCCAATAACCCCACCCTCAAACAGTACGCTAAACCACAATCTCAATTACACACGACACATAAATGCTGAATTTACCTAATTAAGGCACAATTCTGGTATTAGTTGAGCAAATTAATAATCAACAAAAAAAAATCGAAATTCATGGTATTTCACATGCCTCAAAAACAGGTCAATATACCGAATATAGGGATTGCAAATATCAAAATAGAATTTGCAGACTTTTTTTTTATTTTGCGACTAACAATACACAATCATTTAAAATGGGATTCACACACATTCTAAATATCATAGGAACTTTTTGTACGTACCGGCTTAAACACATAGTTCCTTCTGAAATTATATTAACCATATAATGGGCTGATCGAACCACATATGACATATGGCCTTAAAGGGACATGTCCAGGTCTAAAATCATCAAAATTATTGATGACCATGTCAAAAATAAGAAATACGGGAATTTCGTCTCTATATCTAGCCTAACTGGTGAATGCGCAGCAGAAAAATTAAAACACTTTTGCAGTTCTAATCTCTGGATATGTTTACATCATATGGTCATATTAAGAAACCAAAATAAAATCACCCATTTTTTTATGATTTTAGACCTGGGCATTACCCTTTAAGTGGTGGTGTTTAAACCAGGAAAGAATTTTCAAATTGCAGTATAAAGCCACAGGTATCAGTATAAGCAAAAAACTTATGAAAACATGACATTTTCTGCCTATCGCTTATTTTCCTAATGTATGGGATGGGACAACTATAATGGTATAATCCACATAGCTGACATGAGAGTGTTCTAAGCGATATATTCGCAACAAAATAGATTGCATCTAAATCAGTGGATTTAGATTGTTTTCAAACAAGTAAATTTGTATAACGCTGCTAATGGATTGTATTGTCTGTCAGACAACCATTACCATTACCGTAGCACTTTTAACTCATAGTGAAATAATTCATCTTTCTTCAGCTGATATGATTTATTTTTTACCTCAACTGACCCCTTAATGACGCTTGATCATAATAATATTTATTTTATGACATATATTAGCATTGAACATTCTGAATGGTCACAAGACATAAAAAACACCATTACCTCTTATGTGTCATTTTTATAAATGATCTGAAATGACCCCTCAATAACCTGTTATCACGTATGAGCATTTACTGAATTAAGACATGATTAGCTCTGATATGTATATTTGTTTAATACCCTTAAATGACCTTTATAACCTTAAAATGACCTTGAACACAAAAATAATAAAAAGCTGATGATCTTTTATTGAAAGAGGACATGTTACTAAACACTTTAACACTGTTTAAACCTTTTGCCAAAAATTAACATTCCAATCCCTCGAAAATACACAAACGATACCAAAATATGAGTTATTTACACGCAATTACATTTGAATGGCTCAGAGATAAAGGGATCCAAATCCACAATTCTTTTTTTTCAGTTGATGTCATTTTGTGAAAGCTAAATATATAGGATATAAATAACTAAGTTATTCTTTGAAACTTTCGATACTTATTAATCAACATATATTTTTTCACTTTCAAAATTGCTACTTTTCTTTAATGGTAAAGTGAGCTTACATAGCTCATATAGGGGCATTTTCACCTGGATATAGGTTTACCTCTCAAACATACTGAAAATGGCTGCTGAAATGTAATAAAACACCCCTTATATGGATCAGTCTATGTCATGACAATCACTACCACATTTTTTCCTGAGTAAGATGATGATACTCTAGACAATTTTTATAATAGTTTATGACTTTTATGAAGAAATTTATATTTCTAAACTTCCAAAGTTTATTTATAAAGTAAAATAAAAATAGCCAGAAATGGGTTTTACGACATTGTATTGATAACTATATACCTGCGAGTATGAATGAGTATGAATGAATAACAAACACAAATGCACAACTTCCCATATGCTTCTGATTATGGACGCAACACAGTTGAATTAAAAAGAAATATATATATTTTTAATTGATTTTAAATTTAAAGCCACTTATGTTTCTGTAGAATAATGATGAAATACGGACTTGGATCAATTTATCACCAAGCCATTCTTTTGGTTGATCAGCAAAAAGCACACGAGGGGAACTTGTTAATGTACATAACTGCTTTGATATATTAGCCAAACACTGCCTGAATCTAATATCAACCAAGCACTCCGTTGATATATCAGCCGAGCATTGCTTTGACATATCAGCCGAACACTGTCGTAATATATCAACCAATCACTGCCTTGATATATCAGCCAGTCACTGCTTCAGTATAGCAACAGAGCACTGCTTTGATATATCAGTCAAACACTGTATCAGCCAATACTGCCTTAATCTGTTAATATACCATCAAGCACTGTTTTGATATATCAGTCAAACAAAAAGCCTTGTTATATCAGCCAAACACGGCTCTGCTATCTAGTTATATCAGACAAACACTGCTTTGATTATTTCAGCCAAACATTGCCTTAATCTAATATCAACCAAGCACTGATTTGATATATCAGCCACACACTGCATTGGCATACCAATCAAACACTGCCTTGATATATCAACCACACACTACTGTGAGGTGATACTGTGAGATAGCTCGTTTGAAATATCTTTTTAAATATTTTTTGTGAGAATGTTCGACGTGATAAAAAAATACAATCATCTGGGTGAGCAGATTATACAAAAAAGAAAATAATTATGTGATGATTTTTTTTCTTTTGGACCAGTGATGGCTCATTGACCTCTCAAATATATTTCTTGCTCAATATGCACGCCTCGTTCTATTGGAATCGTCTCACTTTTGTATGGTCTTTGCTACAATCTCGATTTGATATTTGTAGTTTTTCATTATCATTTTTCATTTTCATCTTATTATTATCATCATTTTTTTTCAGATTTTGTCGCGAGCGGTTTTGTAATTTTCGCGCTTTCTCGAATATCATTATCATTTTTTCTGAAACGCATTTCCACAAAATAATGGATTTTTTATTTACACCCGCATTATAATTTATTGCATGAGTATAGCGCGCTGGTATTTGATGGCTGAACTACTCTTGTTATGATACTCATTCGATTTTTGTCAGTCAATTTATCATTTCACGTGTTGTGTGCTGTGATCTCCCTAAAATGTATAAAGCTTGTATATTTATTTCTTATTAATCGCAGTATGTGTTGCATGACTGGACCTCTAGTGGAATTGTCGCCACTCATCATCTCATTTTCTCATCTACTTGACCTGTCCAGATGTTCATATTCCTAGCTTCTAAAGTCTTAGCTATATTCTTTTTTCTCGGGTGGCCACAATGAAAGCGACTTGCCCGAGTAATTTGAAGCACCAGGCAGAAAACCATATGTTGGTATTACTTTCAATGATCTATATAGTGTGGTTTTTTTAAATAAAATATTGCATACTGACTAAGTTACTTATATATATATTACAACCAAGCACCAGCTTGCATGTCGACCAATGATTGGCGTCATATATCGAGAAGCACTACTTTTTTTTATTATTTAGCTTTTGACCAATACATATTATATTTATCACAGATATCCACATTATATCATTAAACTATTATATACAACATTGGCTGTGCTGCGCTATAACAGGCTTGTAGAAGCCTCTGCAAGCCAGACACCAACTATATTCATATTCATCTATGTACAAAAAGTATAAGCATAAAAAGGATAAAAAATAATATACATAATTCATGTTTCCCGCGCCAAAACCAGAGATGAAATAACTACATGTTATTATAAATAGTAGCAAAAACACACTCTGGAAAGCGTAGAAACCTATAAAATAGACACAAGTAGATCACTTTTATTATAAAACAATGTAAGTTATAATAATTGTCATTCTTTGAAAATATACATCCCTGTATACAATTATTACTATTAGTCCAAAAAGCATCGGTTGGCGTCAGCTCCTGAAGCCATCGCACTACAGAAACACAATATATACTAGTAAAAGTCGGACAAAGTAGTTCGTCAACTGCCAACACCTAAGTATCATGAGTATGGACATCTGTCAACCATCCGTCAGCCTCGCTGTCGTGTGATATCAATCCCCACACTGCCATGAGTTAATATTTTAAAAAGCACCGCTGGGTAATATATCAACATGACCAGTTCCAGCCATTTGGAATTGTTACAGGCAATGAACAGGGGGGTATTTAGTATAATTGACAGAGTGATTATTGTGAACAATCAATGCCGTGAGGTCTTTCAAGTTCACCTTTATCACATGCTGGCCAGGCAGGAGGAAGGCTGATCTGGATTAGCTGAGCTCGGAGGCGGCTTAATTAAACTACTGACAACCTCACATAGCTATTCTCTTCAATACATCGCCTGTATCCGTGAACTCTTTTTATTGATTTGTGAGTTAATCTATTGAATGGGTGTTTCATGTAGCCACGTGTATCTATTTGCCGAACAGAGGGCAGATGTGTGTTCTACTGTCGACTTTTCCGGTCTTGGTGACATGGATATTCGATTTTGGCTGATGCTGGGCTCATTTCGGTTGTGATTGCATAGCATGCACACAATGTTGTGCCACTGTTTTGTAAGGAAATTGTCGACAACAGCTGATATTTGCTGGGAGAGAGAGCTCTGCGAACACGAGACGTTCACCCAACGTTAGCTTACTGTTGAACCGCCGTCTTCGGCTCTGGCCCAGCGGTAAGCCAGCGCTGGTTAAATGCCTCGGGTCGCTGAGCTGGAGGCGCCGCCCACGATTTCTGTCACCACACACAACATGCACATTGGGCCTTGCAATAAAATCACTTGTCTTTTATTTAGCGAAAATAAAACAAGTACAAAGTACGTATTGCTAATCTGTTCATTATTTAATATCACATATGCCAGCTGAAGCTCTGTATGTTTGCGCTCTAACTTTGTAACGTAGGCCATGAAAAAATGTCTCCGATTTTGGTGCTAGGAAATTCAATTGACATACACTGGGAATCTTTTATCTAATATTTACAGACACGTCTTTGTCTGTGACCTAAATCATTTTAAGAGGTAAGATGTACCAGACATCATACTGTTTAAGTATAAGGTGTTCTGAACAGCCACATGGGAAATATTCTATTATAATGTAATTATTTAATTTACACAAGCGTGTGAACCCATTTAAATTGTATATAGTTTATTTCAAGGAAGTAATTATTTCGGAGATAACATGCATGCACTAACATGCATGCACTTATATTTGAAGATGCACTTAGTTTTCGAAAATAAGTGCATGCACATATATGCGAACATACAAATACATTTAAAATGTCTTCAAATTCGTTAAAATTTTAATTATTTTAGTTATTTCAATCCAAAGTGTATTGAGCTAACGCTAGTTACTCTTACTTTGAAGTCAACTTGCGTGAGTGACTCCCAGCAATAGGTGTTAACACCACCGGAACTGTTACCCGGTATAACTGGGCCGCCTAACTCATTTACTGTGCGACGCCCAGTAACACTGACCGCCATTTTTTTCCACAGCCAGCTGTGTAAAAACGACACTCGCGCTGCCTACCAGAAAACTCGGATGCCATGAAATTGAGACGAAAACTAGGCCATTTTCAACATTCGTAAACTTTTGATCGTATTAGAACTATTACATTTAAAAATGGGGGTTACTGTGTCAGAGCCTTGCGATGTCATCAGGGTTCTGAATTGTAATATATTACACCTCATTTGTCAACGCTTTTCAGCTCTCAACCCATACACTATCGATTTGACGTATATGGAGCAATTCTCTCCTAATATCTACCCGTTAAATAATAAAAGTAATAATGTAGTCTGTGCTTGCGATCACCATAATATTTTTTAATTCTTCTGAGAATATACTAGTTATGGTTTCTCTCAGTCAATACATATCAATAGTATTCTCACCTGCAGTATATATCTTGAGTTACACAGTGGTACGCGTAGTAATTTTAGAATATAAATGCATGTACAAAGTATTCGAATATAAGTGCATGCACTTCTGAGAATATACTAGTTATGGTTTCTCTAAGTCAATACATATCAATAGTATTCTCACCTGCAGTATATATCTTGAGTTACACAGTGGTACGCGTAGTAATTTTAGAATATAAATGCATGTACAAAGTATTCGAATATAAGTGCATGCACTTATAAACGAGCAAGGATATTTTTGGAACCATGCCTAAAACAGTCGATTTTTACTTATAAGTGCATGCACGTTTATGCGCGGGGATACGGTACATAAATTCATACCCTTCTCTAGATAGGAAAACTTGATAAAACCGCAACTTGCTTGGGGCATAGACAATTGGAATAACACTAGCACGGGGTATTTCTACATAAGGAAAATGTTTTCCCTATCATAAACGATTTTTTTATGTTAGCCCAAAGTAATGGTCAGTCTCTCCCTCCATGGTAAATGCTCACAGCTAGCTGAACAAAAGAAACACTCCCAAATCAAAGAGCAGAACAAATAAAATAAACGACCTGCTCTTGTTCCGTAATTCCATCCACCAGCTGTGGTCGTCATTCAGGTCTCACAATGTAATATATAAAAACTGGTGTCCAACAAGAGGCTGCACTCAATGTGTGTTGATCTGAAGCAAAGCCTGGGGGTGTGCACAGCTCACATCTATGACGAAGAATTATTGCTCCGAACATTTATTAGTTGTTAAAGGGCATTCTGATGGTGGACATAAGCATAAGATGGACATAAGATGGTGGACATAATCTTACATTCTCTATCAAATAACTTCATATTATAAGATAAAATCACCAGTCTGCAGCCCTGACACTGCCCGCAAAACGG
Organism: Flabesymbios commensalis; assembly: GCA_964017125.1. NCBI lineage: Eukaryota > Metazoa > Annelida > Polychaeta > Terebellida > Flabelligeridae > Flabesymbios > Flabesymbios commensalis. The sequence continues at coordinate 58,840,742 of OZ024903.1, read as the reverse complement.
TTTACGCCATGTCCCGCAATTTTGCGTGTCAATAAGGGAATTACTCGTGCCAGTGCACAAAGCGTGCGTGGGGTTGCGTGGTGTGTGTAAAAATGCGTGCCAGGATTTTTAAAAAATTTACAAATATTTTGAGCGGCGTCACGCACTTTTTTCGTGCCACTTTTATGCATAGTGCGCAAACTACGCGCAAACTATGCTCAACTATAGAGTGACAGTTCTTGCCATTGCGTGTTTCTGATTATGGTACGCATTCTACCACGGTGTCCGGACAAGTCTGCGCATATGTTGCGCATATTTCACGCATAGGCTACGCACAGCTCGGCATGGTTATCAGAATTGCCTGTTGTGTGACGCCATAGACGCACAGTTGCCGCATAGATGTATCATAGACACTTGCCCGCAAAACTGACACGCAAAGCTCCGCTGAATGGTGATCCACGACGTGCCATTTTAGTGGCACGCAGCCCGAGAGTACGACAACGTTGCGCAATGCGTATTGCTACAATGTCACGCAAGTGTGCGTGTTGCCACGCATTGTTACGCTTATTTTGCGCAAACGTTACGCACTGTTTACACATAACTTGCGATGGTGGCATGCATTGCCACTCACTGCAAGCATAGTTTGCGCCATGTCACTCATTGTCATGATAATGTTGCGCATGCGTACCGAAATTTTAGTCACGACAGTCCACGCAAAAGTTATCACGACTGGAGAGCCTAAAAAGAGGACTTGACCAAACCTTTATGCCCATATAGGCTAAACTGGGCCAAGAGAACCTCCTGACGATGGTGAGATAAATGAGATGACACTGCCCTCCAGATACATGATTAAAAAATCGAGCCCTGGCGGTCTGAGGCCGAGCACGCTACCCCTCGGTCACGGAGGTTCCTCACAATATTGAATCTTTACGAGTGAGCGAGAAAAAAACATTTTGTTTCTTTGAAACTTAAGGGCCAGAGTGGGGTTTGAACCTGCGATCGCCGACTTTCCAAGCAGGCAGCTGCACGGCACCAGGACCCCCGCAATGTGTATATGATAACCCTAGCACAGTATGCATGTAATCAACTGTTCAAGTTGTCAACCTTCATCCTGCTACGTTAGTTTTTTTAGATTTTCAACCACTTGAGATTGTGTCTCGCTACCGCGATCCACAACCTCAAGTAGTTGAAAATTACTCGTATCTGTTTATTTTGAGAATACACATTTACAAATCTCGATGTTTAAACTGTCATTTCATTCCCAATATCAGTGATTTAATCGGCTAAAACAAACGAAATAAAACTGATCGTGATCAGCGGTTAATATTTCTAATTTGTTCCTATAAAAGAAAAGAGTATAAAAACTCCGTATGTTTCAGTATGATGTATAACAAGTGAGAATTTACCGTGGCATTGGTGTTCCCTGAAAGTTATGTGTAAAATTAAAACGTAAATTTAAAAGAAAAATGCAATTGTATGATTGTATATTTGTGCTCATCATTACTGTGAGTGACCCAATGTAGCTGTTGATGAATAATGAGTGGACATCGACTTAAATAATACAACGAAAGAGCTTTCCTTTGTTTCGTGAATCAGGCTCAGCCTAACACATGTCGCCGTCTTTCAGTTGTAACTTAACTTAGGGGGTAGAATATCGTACTTGGGTCTAGCTGCCTTATTTCTAGCCATATTGTTAAAAAAACATATATGTTTACATCTGAAGTGATAGTTTTGTAGGTATTGTCACGCAGCGCACATAGAACTACAAAAAAGGGAGCACAACATGTTGTATAGATCTTTTCTGATGGGCAGCACATTTTCAATACACTCAGGAAATTAGTCTTCATCCTATCTACTTTGTCATGGAGGGAACATAAGAAAGACATACATTGATCATATTGATGTGTCTGCAAGAAAGGGCAGACCGCAGGGCTAGCCACCGACTTGTAAAATCTATGTTGATCTCCGGTTTGTGTAGGCATATTTACGTAATATCCGGTCGATTCTGGGAAATATCATATTGCATCACCTGATCACATCACAACCGCCATTTTCTTCAAGCGCCTGTTAACCCTTGTCCTGCTAGTCCCGTATATAGGGCTGAAGGATGTTTTAGATCAATAAAAATATCACCTAATTTGATAAAATAGTTTTTGGTGTATACTTAGTTGTTGATAATGTATATTTTTTCATAAATAGTAATATTTGAAGCTGGAAATTGCGTTAGCAATTCCAGCTTAACGATATCCCTCTTGAATATAATTATATATTGCGCCAATTGAATAGATTGAATTATGATTTAAATTTTAACATTTAAAATCGGTTAAAGACATCCAATTATCTGTTTCTTGTAGATAATATATATTTATGTGTGGACTAGATGTTGGAAATTATTGCGCAGCCGAAGTCCAAGTTTTCCGGTGTTGGATCAATATCTGTGTGTTGCAAGATGTAATGCGGGTGAGCATCCACAGAAAAAAAACGGACGCATTTTCACAAAACAGGGATAATATTATACAATCTAAGAGATTTAAATATATTTTACGGCCAGTGAGATTTTAAATTGTGGTGTCTGATAATATCTGTTGTCAGCCAGCCAGCCAGCCAGCCAGCACGCCCACAGTGGACGCTGCTCATAATGAGAATATGTCGTTGTCATGTTTAACAGGGACAGCCTACGTGATCACGCCAGACTTAACCGGAAATACTCAATCTTCCAACCTTTTTTCTTATCATCAGTTACAATGTTTTCATTTAAAATTTAAAACCAACAACACAGAAAGTACACTATGAATGTCAGACCAACTGCGTGTTTTTTATATTCAACCCGCGAAATATTGATCACCGAACAAATATAAATAATTAAACGTCATTTATCCATCAATGTATGAAATATATACGTCTATTACCATTCATGGCACAACGAAAACAACAGTAAATGCAGTACCCTTCTACTGACATTGCCCTGCTAATAGTGGCTCATAGGTTTTCACACAAAAATGATATTTATATTGGCTGAGACCACCCACCCTCGCAAAATGTAGCGTGGGACATGAAAATACGCATGATTTACCATAAACTGATAGAAGAAATAATAATGACCCCACTTAGGCCCCTATCACAAAATATTTAAAAAAAATCGTAGTGGCGCGCAAACCACCACCCACCTATATGAAATGCTATAGGCCTACGCATTTCTAAAGTTTGGTTCCCAGTAAACACAAAACATTTGTATAACATTTGTACAATGTTGGACCAACGTCGAAGACGTTGGGCAGACGTTATACAAATGTTATACAAATGTTTTGTGTTTTCTGTGTGGGCATATGCGACAGCCCCTCTGCACGGGGTCACCAGACAGCAGTTTTGAGGCCCTATCAGGACGCGGCATTACAGAAGAGATTCTCAAAGCTCTGTAGCAGGGTCTGGCCCTGAGAAGGAGACTGACTCTTATCTGGGTTGTTTGCAGCCAGATGATCAGTGCCATATCTTAGATACTTAATACTGACCAATGATATGAGGGGAGTCATGTATAGTCTATCAAGCGTTCAAATCCTCAAGGTTTGTAACCGTCCATCTTATTAACCCTTTAACCGCCGGTGCCGTCCATATTCGTTTTTTTATATTTTTTATTAGCACATTACATATCAAAAAAAAAAAAAAAAAAAAAAAAAAAAAAAGATAAAAAGTGACATTATTCAGCAAGATTTGAAATTTGTTGACCTCCATTTTGTCAAATCTGAATAATTTTCACTCACTTGAAGTTGTGGATCGCGTCAGCGAGACACAACTTCAAGTGGGTGAAAATTCAAATTGAATAATTTGGCGGTTAAAGGGTCTAAAGAAATATTATATTACTATTCTGGGGGTTTTCTGACCTCAAGTTCAGGACCAAATATATTATTCTACCCCAGACCAATGAAATAGTGGCTCAGCCTGTCACATGACCAGATCAGCTAATCACCGCCGTCAGTCAGCTGTTATTTAAATTAGGGAATAGAATACCATAATTGGGCCCAAGTTGTAATTAACTTTGCACTATTACTTTACAATAACTGCACTAAATCGATATTTAAACTTCATTGGCACATTTTACATGTATTGTTTTACACGCATACATGCTAATCATAAATGGCATATATTCGCTAAAATAGTTAAAAGAGTTATGTCTAGATTTATTATACCGTAATTTTATAGAATTCTATATAAAACGTATGTAAGATTTTAAATGTCAAATTAGACGAAGTCCAGATGAATAACGTTAACATGGTGTAGTCTATGTTAAATAATTGTGTTTGCTCTAATTGGATTATGTACATAAATGGCACAGTGTTTTTAAATAGGAAATTAGATAGAGAATATAATTGTAAAACGTAATACTTCTAATCCAATTACTAAAGAAAAAAAGACGATAAAATGAATGAACGAATGAATGAATGAATGAATGAATGAATGAATGAATGAATGAATGAATGAATGAATGAATGAATGAATGAATGAATGAATGAATGAATGAATGTTGTTTTGCTGATGCAGACATGCGGTCGCCGTGATTGTCAGTCACTACCGGTAAAGCACACAATATTTTTTGTTTTATTAAATTAATTGTATTATATTATGTAGTTAACGGCGTTCATCAGGCGCAACCGCGTCGTAGCTGTTGAACAAAGATGAGGACTTACGAGCGTGTAAGCGGATGCTTTTAACGTTGGACTGCGCTACGCCCATCTAAACGTTGGAGATGAGAATACATGACTTAAAACTGAAAACGCTGCAAATGAAGCAGCATGACGAAATCTGGAACGTGACATTTAACGTTTGAAGTTTTAGTGAACAATTTAAAAACGTCCAAGAAGTGAGAACAGTTTTAACCCTTTCAGTGCTGGGCCGTCTTTATACGTCAGAATCAGACGTCTGTAGACGTCTGATTTTGACGTATAAAGACGGTCCCCGCACTGGAAAAATGAAATATTAGTAATGACCGTAGACTCATACCATATGTATTCAAATAAAACGGAAAGAGCCAACTAAGACATTTATGATGGCTTCAAATTGAAACAGCGAACCTTTGTCAGATAGCGTTACAAACGAATACCTTATTATATGTCAGACAGCTAGCACAATCGTCAGACTTAAATAATACTGATCGAGATTACTGCCATATTGTAGCTATCGTAACGTTACTTCAACGTTGGCGTTGGCGTTTTAACAGATACAAAATACCATGTGTGGTATCCAAATGATGACATATACTAGTACTGTTTTTTGTTTGGTTCCGAGAGGACGGGCATGGATGTATACCTTGTCACGCCCGATTCCCATTTCAGCATTCTCAGTGAAACAAAGACACCGCAATACATCTATAATATACCATTGATTTCAGCTCAGATATCTCTGTGACGCTATATGCTCAGCAGCTGTCTCGTTTCTCACCTTGTCACACACATCATGGAACAAAGGAACAATATACATAACATACAGCATTGCTAATGATTGGGTACATTTGTTCTTTTTTATCGATAAGATCATTTTTGTATGAAAAAGTACGGCACATATATAATAATCACCACATAATGCTTTTAGCTTTTTAGTCCACCTTTTAATTTACCCTCTTAAGCCTGAATTTACCTTTGTCATCTTCAGCCACTACAAGTAACAAATTGCTGTCGCAATTCTCGACTTGTGGTGGATAAAGATGATTTGAAATGGGTGCAAAATTAAAAAAAATTGCCATCTATTTGAAAAAAAAGTTACATGTAAATTTTCCTTCTAAACCCCCTTAGTTGTAGGAAAATCAAGTCTGTTTCCAGAGATGTAAAATAATGCTTTAATGCATCGTGAGGGCTTAGAGGGTTAATTTTTTTCAAAGGTCGATTATTGCAAGTTCGGCGTTAACATTTCCTTGTGGACACAACTTGCATTTGAAGTTTGTCGTTGCATCTCGCTGAAATTTGTTCTGTGTGTTGCTATGGGGGTCATACTACAACATATCGTCTTAGCGTATTCCACCGTATGGAAAATATCACCCATAGGCTGGTATACGTTGACAAACGCTAGGGGTACGTTAAGCATAGGTTATAAAGATTTCAAAGACGGCGGTTAATTACTTTCGCACTAAACATGCTAACCGAACAAGTGAACAGGGTCAAATGTACGGTACGCCTACTTCCACAAGTTGACCTTTAGTTGGCAGTGTTTGTGAAGCCCCACTCGTGAGTGCGTGAATGATCACCTGATTACCACAAACTGCAGGCACCACCATCATAACAATATCAGGTTTCCTTAAAAACCACACACAATTACAGGTTTGATTACATCACACGCAACGTGGCTGAGAAGGCGTTACGAAATAATGCTAAAACGCTGTTTAGATGCTTGTGACCATTGTTCAAGTCACACGTAACAACAGAATAACCAACAACACAGAAAACAACGAAATAAAGGGACATTAGGACATAACTGAAAAAATGTGTCAACGTATTAAAGAATTCTTTTCGTCTTGTTCTGCATGGGAGATGTCAAACTGGCTGTTTGTTTATAATTTTGGGTGACAAATAGTGCTGCTGATTTCTAGTTTTTTTTTTAATTTGTCAATGTCCAAACTGCCGAAAAGTATTGTAAGGATCATCTGACTAGGAAGAAATAGACCCTTAATTTAGGGGGACATGCCTTCAGGTTCCTCCGAAGGAAACCCATGCAGAGTGAAATTTGCGTTACTCGTAATTGTATTTATGTTCACACCTTTCATGTCCTCTGACTCCATTTGAGTGAGGACTAAACTGGCAGACAGCACAACCAAAAAGTGTTTGATGACGGCGATACATCACTGTTTGTTTTGAAATTGAGCCAGCATCTTTAATTTCGAATGTCACGTGACCACTCAATCAATGTACAGGTCAAAATGAGCTCGCGAAAATAGTCACAATAAAATACCAAAAAATTAAAAAAAATTATGGTTAAAAAATAATCTACTTTGTTCATTTTTATCTTCTATGCAGGTTTAATAATTTAGATTACACAAGGGAGCAAAAGTCAATTCTAAATAGAAAAAAAAGACAAATTTGATGAGTCAGCTGGGAGACGTCAGATGTTGTAGAGCCTTGTTCCTGTTCTTGGTGGTTCTTATTATCACGGTCTTAAATAGTTTCCAGAATTTCCCCTTCCAGAATAAGCCCTTCTCCGCCACTCCATGATTGTCATCATCAAAGTGTTTCTAGATGTTTTGTTTTGCCTTATGATACTGTAAAGATTAGCAAGTGGGAAAATTACGTTCACGATTTTAACTTACCTAACTTAAGGGTCAATAATATTACTAACTGGGTCAACGCCAGTCTTACATTATTTATTGAAAAATACCTCTGTATTCTCGTTATAATATATCGTAGGCATCGTATTGGTTAAAATGGACACCTCGACCAATCCGATGCCTACGATATACATGTATTGTGACTACTACGAGAATACGGATTTGGGACTTTGTGAAAACGGTAATGTTTTACACAACTGACACAACTGCTCTGTTAATAGCAACTGTCAATTCTACCTTCAATATGTATGGGGTTTTATTTTTTCCCAATAAACATTGAAAACATACATAAATGTAACTTGTCCAACTTCTATTGGTTAAAATTGTGCTACATGTTTAATATTTATTTTGCTGTAACTTGTGGTTACCTATTTTAATTTTTTTAATTTTTATAGTAATTATACTATTTTATTAATAAAGTCATGGATTGGCCATTTTTCACCCCGCCTGTTTTTTTATTATTCTATAAAGCTCATAATTGTGCACAGTCCAGGAATTGCAGGCGGTGTGACAGGTGGATGTGTGTATATTTATTTATTTATCAGGCTTTATATACTCAAATATATACAAAACATATATAATTCAAGGGTAAATAAAATTGTGTATATTAGAATGTTAAATACATGTGACTAACACCCTTACTACTTTTGATGTGCATGATGAAATTGGTATACATGATAATTACACTTAAAAGTAGATTAAAGTGTAAAATATAATATACGCAAATATAATTATGTTTCTCACGCCAAAACCAGATATATTATTATAGAAAATAGAAAATAAGACACATTGGAAAGCATAGAAACCTATAAAATAAATACTAGTTTTCAAACATGTATGCTTGAACTAGCTTTTCAAAAGATTGATGACCGCATTACACTGTACCCAAGCAAAAGGCTTAGATATTCAAACTGCATCAAATGACAATATTTATCTCATAATGACACATGGAGTAGACTGTAACAGTGTGTGCCATCTAGTGATCAGTCGTCTTCAGCAGGTGTTGAATACTCTCAGGCTTTTATATGTAGCATCTTATAGACAGTAGAGTAGTAAAACAGCACAATGACAGTTGGTTGAACCAGGACGGTATACAAACCAAAAAACTGTCCTTTACAGTCAGTTATGAAGGCCCTCACCAGGTCTGTGACAAAACAATCATTATTTCAGGTCCTGGGGAGAAACGAAGAGTGAAGTCAGTCTGCTTGCTCCATGACCATTGCATTCGATAAAATAATTATGCAACATTTTAAGGGCAGCCACTTGGGATAATTTTATGGCAATGGCTACTGCCACAGTACTGTGGTACTGATGGACCAATTGGCTATTTTCACCAAACCAATCAGAATTTCGAATTTCAGACTGTGGCAGCAACTTGGAAACGCTATTTACACCAAACCAATCAGCATCAGTGTAACAACAATACTGACCAATCACAGCAAATAACTTTATTACGACAGTAGTACTGTGTCAATTAGATTCATTTCAGCTGAAATATCTAAACGGATAGTCCCCCCGCTCACTCGCAAAGATTCAATATTATGGGGAGCCTCTGTGACAGAGAGGTAGCGTGCTCGGCCTCAGACCGCCAGGAATCAAATTTCAAATACTGTGTCTGTAGGGCAGTGTCATCTCATTCATCTCACTATCCTTAGAAGGTTCTCCCGGCTAAGTTTAGCCCATATCCGCACAAAGGTTGCCTATGCTACCACAATGCTGTGTCATTTTTTTTCTTTGTGTCTCTCTACACTTATAAATCATTGTTGGCACAGTGCTGTGTCAATAAAGTTGTTTCTGTTCATCTATACGGGAAGTGCTTTCTGCCACTGTGTCAATAAGGTTAATTACCCTCGCTATGCACTTACAAAACAAATCCTTGCCGACACAGTGCTGTGTCAGTAACGTAGTAGTAGTAGTAGTAGTAGTAGTAGTAGTAGTAGTAGTAGTAGTAGTAGTAGTAGTAAATCATTGCTTTACGTCACTTTTCGGCAGAAAAAGTCTTTTAAGTGACATTGTAATACGATAAAAACGTTGTAGTCAATTGATGAGATTAAATGATGTACAGATGATGATGTGAGAGTGGGGGTGATAGGGCATGGTGGGTTATTGAGAGCGTTTTCCTTCGCTCGCCCAAAAAAGGTTCTGGGCATGTCTAGGGGATCTACCCCCAGACATCCCCAGACGGCCGGAGACTTGGGTTTCGCTGTGCAATCTAATGCTGAAACTCCGTGGCATTTCGCGCAGCTCCGCTATCCTCGGGTCGGATAGTCCCCAGAGTAACAATAGGAAGGATAACTCCCTCTGGGTAACACATTCATCCCACTTGAGAGACCTAATGGCAAACACGCTATTGCCGGTTAGTTAAGGCTACCACAGCCTACACCGGCGCCAGCACTGATGCGAGAGCTGCATTAGCACCGCAGTTGAGCTGAGGAACCAGGTACGCTACTGGCAATCCGCCCGAAGATTATGGCCAGCTACGAGGAGGCTGCAGCTTCCCTTGGATGATTGCTGTAGACTAGTGCTTCCGTACCATGCCATATAGCATGCAACTGACGGAACAGATCCCTAATGACCCTCCCCGGATGGGGGCAGAAAGTACTACTACTAGCAATCATCCCAGTACCCCACCACACTAATGTGTCAATGAGGTTTTATACCGTATCTATGCACAAAATCCTTGCTGAAAGAGTGTTGTTTCAATATAATTTTGACCGTGTTACAACGTTGATAGTTTTGTATTCATGTGAAGGCGTCAAGTGGCAATATATTACAGATACGCCTTCTAGTCTCAGTATACTATTATCTATTTTCAAATGTCAAATGTGTGTGAATCATTTTTTCTGTAAGATGCCAGGTGTAGCCTAATTGGTCCGTGTTTGTTTAATGAACCTACGGATACCAAGGGCATGCCAAGGGCAGACATCTCAGTGAGACAGATATAGATGTGTCTCTGGTTATGTCCGGCTGCACAGCCACATTGATAATGATGGTGAAATACCTTGACCTTGATCTCAAAGAGGAAGTAGATGATAATGACCGTGAAAGCACAAAACCTCTATCCGAAAAAGGTATTCTAAATACGAAAAGTTTCACCCAATTCTGTTTTTGTTTAATCCCACATCAGCATGATCGGTGATCAAGATTCCAACCTTACCAGGCGTTTAACGTTGGTCCGCCGTCTACGACACTGGACCAACGTTAAGCCATCATCGATTCAACGTCTTGTGTCTGCTGGGTAACTTCATAACTTGATCCACCTGTTGGAGATTACAAAGTCTTTGGTGAGCTGTACAAAAACATCATTGAAATTGTTTTAGAGCGACATTTCACTGACCTCGTGGCCCATAGACGTAGGAGAAATTGTAAGCTGTCATGTTTTGAAAAAAAAATTGAAAATTTTTTACTGAATAATACTCGTAAATTATCTGTAGCGCCACTCCCAAAAGACATCTCGAAACCTTTTCTTCTACCAGTATACTTATTATACTAGATACCTTGATAATAATAACAGTTTACTTTTGTGTTTTAATTTGTTGGAGAAATCCAGTGGTGATACCAAAGGTTAATTATTAATCTGAGATTTACCATGGTCACGGACAAACCCCGAGGTCTAATTAACTACTCTTAATTACTCTTCTCTCATACCTGTGTTTTAAATATTTTTTTATATGCCAGACCACTTCTATTATTTATTATTAGATCTAATAGAGGTTTCTGAAGATACTATTTGTTTTAAATATAATTTTTTGAGATAAGTTTGTAGTTGCATTTATACTGCCAACCAGGAAACGGTTGAACGATCGAGCTAATGAGCAAAACGAACGTACTGACAAACCATAGACTTTCTAAAAAGTGCGAATAGAACGAGAAAACCGCTCAAAATTTGAATAATAAATCCGTAGTTAAAGTACTGTACGATATATTGACTCTGACCCAATGCTTTAGTCCATCATCTGAGACGCTGGTCCAACATTAAAACAACATTGTGTCGATATATTTTGTCTGTCTTCATTCAATTATAACTTAAAATTGGCTGATCTTTGAACCAACATTAAACCACCATTGGTTTAATTCCTCTTGATTGCTGGGACATTAATATACTGTAAAGTTAATGTATATTCTTTTTGTTATTATTTCACAACTTAATTGTTACTATTTTGTCGTGTGAGTGTGAATCACGAACAGATCGACTAATAGTCGATGGAGCTGGTATCCATGAAGTTGGCTTTTGCCTAACTTTCATGACATTTATGTTTCTTAGTTTGATATCCTACATTATCATTTATGCTCGATAATTAAACTGGGTAGCATTTCAATATTTTTTATGGCTGCTTCATCGCTCCTAATTCTTTCAGCAGATTTTATAGTAATTCTAATAAATCATTTATATTTTTTTCACCAACGAATTATGGTCGTGAAATCAATGTAACACATTATTGTGTTTGGTGTCATATAGTCTGTTACAGCCTCAACTTTACTTTTTAAAAGTGATAAGCCTAACTAGCCTTAATCTATTCTTCTTTTCGGAAATAAGCATATGCATATCCATCTATGTCATGCATGTAGCTAAGGCCAGTTCAAATAGCCTATCAAGTTTGGTCCGAGCCTAAACCACAAACCTATAATAAGCCTACCCTGTGCTATCTTCCAGTTGTAACTTAAATTTATGGAATTTTTTAGAATAGATCTGCATGGTCATTTTCTAAAATGTTATTGTTTTTCAAGCTTCTCAAATTATTCCTCGATATTTTAATTGTGCTTACTAACCCTCAGAACCTAGGGGTAGAAGTTTTTAACTGTTTAGTTATCAAAGATAGGCTTATTGAGCGACATATGAATGTAAATCAATTTTTTTGTAATTGTTGCTCTGATTTGCATACAATTTTTTTCTGCAACGCACCAGACCACATAAAATGATTTAAATACTCTCTTCATCGACCCTAAAACATGGGTGTGTGCCGTGATCTGTGATATTGAACTAGCTATAAATAGGTCTACATAATTTTTTTCGGTAATGGCGGCGCTAATTTGCAAACATATATTTTTTAAACACATCAGATCACTCTCAAGATGGGTTTATTTTTTTCCTTGACCCTCAAAACATGGATGTAGACACCCTTATTGTGCTGTTATTTGTGATATTGACAGAGGTACAACTACTTATACATTTTGCGGTAATGGCGACTCTAATTAGAATAGCCTACTAATATTTTTTTAGCACATCAGATTACTCTAAAAACTGGTTCATTGCCTTCTTTGACCCTCGAAACATGGGTGTAGACACCATTATTGTGACGTTATCTGTAGTATCGACCGAGATACAACTAAATATATTAAAAAGTTAGAGGCCATTTAATATGTAGTTAATTTAAATATTAACGTCTCTTTAAACCCACCCATCACTATTTCTTAAATATTAATACATGTCAAATGGTCTTAGCTTTTGAAGTAAAAATCATCTATTTTAATTTTTACTTCTGTTAGGATTTGACGAAAAAGTTTCAAGGAATCTGTTTAGAAATTACAGTGTCAGATTTAGGGGGCGGACTCGGCCCTCTCTTTTGTTTGCCAAATTCCTTAAAAAAGTACTCTGCATTAGCCTTTATATAATTAACCGCCCCCTTTTCTTCAAATCCTGGATCCACCACTAATGCACCAATGATATCAATCTACTAACCTATATTTGTGATCATGGTGATGTAGACCTTATTTATTAGAGTGAATAATCACAATGTACAATTTATTTATGGTGAGATACAAACATTGTCAAGAAATGCAAACATTTTTGTTGGCGAGTACTATGCCTAAATCTATGAGCCTACAATGTGTTCAATGTACAGATAAATGTATATGTACAACATTATAAACCTACACCAGCGTTAATAATGTAATATGTTTTTTGTAATATTAATGTGAATCTACATACTATCAAGATAATTGGCCCACTGGCTCGTTGTCTTTCGCCAAGAAAATTCATGCTCCCTGTAATGACATGTCGCGCCATCTATCGAGTTATAAGCTAAAATACCAGCTAGGTCCTCGGCGGCCATTTCCGTGGAGGACAGATCACATTTTTTTCTTTTATGGAGTATTATATTAATATTGGACCTAACAAAATTAGTTAAGCAATGCGGGGGATTTAAAAAGTAGTAACGAATAGTTTCATGTACATAAGACATTTCTAAAAAAAACCGCATAGTTTGTTACGCATAAAATACATGGGCAAGGTACAGGCCTCGCTGGCTGTCAGTGAAACGCCATGAAAGGACTGTTGCACGGGTTAGATCATGGTCAATGGCAGGAGGTGGGAGATGTGTTTTGTGGGCTACAAAGTATTCTTCACAAAACTCTTTGTTCAGTGAAGGATGCATGGCAACAAAATTATGTATCCTATGTGTACTGGATAACCACCTTGCATAATTCGTACGATCAAGGTAGGTTAAACAGGAGAAGAGGCATAGCAGTGATTCCACATATTCTCGAAAATGTCCTCCTCTCATAGTCTTTATTCAATGCACACAATCATAACTGAAGTACCAAGGTCTATCACTTGAATATTTTAGGCAGTTCTGTTTATTACAGCACTCAGACAGATCCAAATGGATATTTCTCTTCGAAAAAAGAAAGTGTTTTCAACAACTGCATAATAGTTATATGATTCCAACAATATTAAGAAGTGACTATGAAACCGCGTCAACAATCAGGGAAAATACTTCAAAACAAAATTGTACTTTAAAATTACGCTCTATGTGCCTTTTTTCAACAGATACAATACTATTAATTTTGTTTTCATTTGCCATCCAATTCAAGTCATTTCGATTCACTACAAGTCGCGACAACAATTCACGGCTTTTAATGAATGCAGATTACAATGGTAAATTTGGGCTTGAACGGTTCAAGAGGAAATATTGTCGCTAAAATAAAGTAAAAAGTAATTCGCTACCGGTACCACGATTTGCCCGGAGATAGTTATCAAATGTATGGTAAATATTAATCTGAGGTTAAGACGAATACTCAACAAAACGTGCATGTTTGCTTATAGTTCTGAAAACAATCAAGTTTAAGACTCAGTTTAGACCCAAAATATAAGTTCATCCTGTGGTCGCTAGGGGGCACTTATATAGGTGTTCTATATCCTTAATTGCGCAGTACAGATCCCTCTTTATGTATGCCAAGTTGCGTGCTTTTAATCCAAAGTGCAAGGTTTGTTGGGCTAACGGCCCCATTACAGATATCATGCGATACTTTATAAAGTAGCAGATTAACCACTCTATCTACGTGTATTACATAATCGTCTCCTGGCGATATTAAGCGGGTTGGTATATGTGACACTTTGTAAATCGCCAGGATACGATTATGTTATACACGTAGATAGTGAAGCATCAAAAGTGAGGGAGATCATTTTTTGTAGGGATCTGGTTGCGAACATGGCCGGTTCATTGTAATAACCTGTGACTGCTCTCCGTGCAAATCGTGGTACCGGTAGCGAATTACTTTTTACATTTAGTCGGATTGCCTTGTCTATTTTAGCGACAATATTTCCCCTTGAATCCTTTCAAGCCCGAATTTACCATTGTAATCTGCATTCATTAAAAGCCGTGAATTGTTGTCGCGACTCGTAGTGGATCGAAATGACTTGAATTGGATGGCAAATGAAAACAAGTTATTGTTACGGATATTATTCCATGACGATGTTCGTTCTAAAAACCCTAAGTGTAGGAGATTAGGTCATTTTACAGGGATGCAAAATCATATTTCTATGAATCGTGAGGCTTTAAAAAGTTAAATATAAAGTGGTTATTATGTGACAAAGGGTCACATATACCCCTTCATCGCCAGGAGACGATTATGTTATACATGTAGATAGAGTGGTTAATCTGCTACTTTACAAAGTGTCACATAATTATACCCTCTCATCGCCAGGAGACGATTAGGTGATACACGTAGCTAAATACCCTCAACGCAATTCGCAGATACACAGGGTGGGCAAAAGTGTGCTCACCCTCAAAGTGATGCGTATTACAACGATGCTTAATACTTTAATTGAATCACAGCATATAAACCCATTTTTTTTACAGAATATGAACGAAAATAAACTAATGATTCCATATGAAACATAATTAGTGTCACAATTATTATTTAGTAGGGTAGCCACGTGCTATTTTAATGACGGCTGCTCTCCTGAGCAAAGACGAGAACAATGTTCTGATTTTTGCAGGAAAAAAATTGTCAGAACTTCTGAATACTGCTACTTTAATTTCTTCACATATTGTTTGCTTTGACCTCTCTTACGTCCTTTTTCTTCCAACGCCAGATGTTTTCGATAGGATTTACATCTGGAGACTGCCGAGGAAATAGCATATCGCGTCTATCATTGCTTTCGAAACATGCCTTTACCACCACGGCTTTGTGGCAAGCATTGTCCTGCTGGAACACAAATAGGTGTTGTAGTTCCCTAAACATCTACTGACTCCAGCATTTTTTTCCATGGGGTCAATTTGAGAATGCTGGTTGGGATTTCCATCAGCCACTACCAAATTGCCAACGCCATTGATGCTGATGCATCCCCAAATCATAACATAAACATTGCTACGTAGCCAAAATCGCATTGCGTCCGAATTCATACTCTATCCAATTCTTCTCCAAGATCTGTCACGTCCATCATCATTGTGTAAAGAAAACTTACACTGATCAGAGAGAACCACAAAGGACCAATTGCCATCGGTGATCCAGAGCTGAATTGTGTCGGCCCACCTGTTGCGATGATGGCGGTTCTCGTTTGAAACATGTATTTTTTGTCTGGCCATTAGACTGAATATGCCACCTGCATGTATGTACCCGTCACTTCACAGGTTTTTATAGCAGCTGACATCCCAACAAGCGCTCTCCAGTGAAAGGACAACTAGTAACATTTAAAGCATCTTCAGACGTCTGTTTTCGGCGTCTTTTTTCACTTCTACCTAATAATCTGTACCTTTCCCAAAAAGGTCGCACTGTTTTTTGTTGCCGCTGAACTGCGCTGCAATTAAATTATTTGTAATACCATTACGGTATAATTTGAACTCGATTTCTATTACCAATGTCTCGACTGTAACCCCTAGCTACAATGCACAGACATAATAATTTTGCATGAGAATGTGTAAAACATATGTGGATAACACGTGGTGCAGCTTTAAAATTTTACAATCATGTCGGTACAGTATACGAGCTGTTAAACAGTGTTCTGTGCATGAATTGTGTGGGGTGAGCAAACTTATGCACACTCTGTGTAAATAATAAATCTCTTCCACCGGTTGGAATCAAAATTGATAGCAATAAACTGTTCAACGCAACCTCCACTTTGCACAAAATGAAAATATAATTATCCAGTTTAATCAGTTCAACGGTCATAATTACCTAATTTATATTAGCTGATAAGAGTTTTGCAACTTAATATAGATCACCAGGGGAACAATCCACCTATTGTATGCATGTGGTGATAACTTTTATTTAATATTGATTTTGTATGCGTACAGAAATGAATTGCGATTTGTACTTACATTATTGATGTTATTATATGAATAAGGCAGGGTGGATTGGTGAAACCCCATCCCCAGCAGAATCAGCCTGTCAAAGCATACCGTCTGTGCCAGTAAACACACGACATTTGTATAACATTTATACAATGTCGGACCAACGGCGAAGACGTTGGGCCGACGTTGTATAAATGTTATACAAATGTTTTGTATTTACTGGGCTACAAAATGATAGCAGATCATGACGCGCGATGAATAATGACCAGTCTAATCTATTAAATGAAAATGAAATGAATCGGGCTTTAGGCCACCTTTGTGCACTTATAGGCTAAACTGGGCCAGGAGAACCTCCTGAGGATGGTGAGATGATTGAGATGACACTGTCCTCCAGACACAGGATTCGAAATTCGAGCCCTGGCGGTCTGAGGCCGAGCACGCTACCTCTCGGTCACGGAAGCTCCCCACAATACTAACTTTCACACGTGGATGGGGAAGAAACAATTGTTTCTTTCAAACCGCCGAGACCGGGAACCGAACCCCGGACTCTGGCGTGAAAGGCAGCGGTGCTAACCACTACCCTAGGGCCCCCGCCCAATCTATTAAAGTGCCCTCCAGAGGGAGCGATGCAGACGCATGACAAACAACCAGTTGCCAGCCAACACAATACATTGAGCTAATGTGGTAGATTCAATGTCGGCCCATTGTCTACGGTGACGCTGGCCCAATATTTAACCAACAATAACAATATTTAAAACAATATTGGGTCAATGTCTCGTGTTTTCATATTCTCGGTACATAAACATGAAGGTCTAGTTTTTTTATTTGAATCATTTGTTATTACCTGGTAGTCAGTAGGCTCCTACATGAAACGAAATACACAAAAAGTACTCTGCTATTGTAAGACCTGTGCCTTTTATGTAATCGTCCAGTAATGTATAATATATCATTGTGTGTGATATCATTCTAAACAAAAGGCGAATATGAATAATTGCTGATTTTTAATTGAATTCTAATTTGCAAAGAGTGAATTATGTAGATTGATTGACAGATTGATTGATCACTGCTATTCAGCGCAAACTTTTGAATTTAAAAGAGGCAGACAACCTGCTTCAGAATTGTTACAACCTTGTTGATTATGACTACACCTGAATACACCCATGTGTTTTTTGTTTTTATCTCACATCAGGCAATATTCAGCCGATCCTAGCAGCCACTCGCCATGGCCGATCATGGCATAGCGCTATAAAAATGAGCGATACTTACAGCGCAAGAAAATATGAAATCGTGGTTGACATTTAAACTATGTTTTTAATAATCTTCATTTCAGATAACCTTTATAAGAACATGTAATATTGTCAAAAATGCCAGCACAAAATTAAATCTGGGTATTTTTTTTAATTAATGTCATTACCTGGCATTCAATAAAGGGCGAGTTCCCAGCAGAGGACACCACGAACTATCTAAAAAGCCATACGATTATGAGCACACGATTACAACAAGATAAGATAATTATAATACATATGCCTATACACATGTAGATATATTATTTATACGATATAATTTAAAATATAATATATTATAAAAATATAATATATTAAAAAAGTATATATTCATGAGTACGATGTGCAACGTGAGCGCCTGGAGTTTCGTACATCGGTTCTCAATATCAACAGCTGAAAGCTGAAATAGCACACATCTGAGCGAACCCTTATTGTGGGCACATCACAACCCTCGAGCAGCACATGAAAGCACAAATATTAGAATATAACACTCATCTAATGTCTCGGTCACAATAACCCGTACGAACATCGCCAACGATTTTCGGAGAATTATTTGAGGGCTTCCCACTGGCCAGTGGGTTTTCAAGGCATGGTAGCTGTAAGACAAACACATTTGTATTCCCTTCGCAGAAAGGCCTTATAATGCACTACGAAGGTCTCAAGAATGGATTAAAAATGTTTTTTCTCTACTCACTCGTGATGATTCAGTATTGTGAGGTAGCGTGTTTGGCCTCAGACCTCCAGGGTTCGGCCTTCATTTTTTAGTATCTGAAAGGCGTGTCATCTGATTCATCACACCATCCTATATTAATCTATATGTGCACACAGGTGGCCTACAATCTTATTCATTCAGCTATTCCGTGGCTTCATAAGATTTGAGTGACACCTAGATGTCAGGTCAGACATATATAACACTCCGATCAGCTTTAACGAAACGAGCGTCCACTTAAACACTTGAACAAATGAGTCCGGAAAAAACCCGGTAATATCAACACATTTTCGGTCAACAATATAGATGGATGATACACAAATCTGTCAAAATACATCTGGTAAAATCTGTCAGATTGACTGCTGTTCGTCATCATGGAAATACTTTGTCATGGCTATATTCATCCTCAAATATTAAAAAATCAAAGCCACAGAAGTCGTTAATACTTTCAGCTTGATAAGAACTACTTATATTAAAAATGTTTTACAAACATTGTCATGGATGACTTGAAAAGTCCACTTTCGCTATTTCGTGTCTCACGGTTATTTTTAATATATTACATGCCCAGCAGACACAAGACGCTGAGCCAATGATGTTTTTATTAGCGTTGGTCCATCATCAACGTATCCTGCTCCCTGAGTCGGACTGGTCCAGATGCCTGTAGCATCATTTGCCATGAAGGCAGCGCCTATTTGTCATTCAGGGCATGCACAATAAGCCGAAGATGAAGCTGCAGAGAAGAGTAATTTGATCAGCGCATTCAATCAGACAAAGCTAATTTACACATTTTTATGGATTTGAGGTGGACGAATCCCATTCATTCACCGCCTCGGGGTTTAGTCGTGTAGTAGGAATATCAAAGTACAATATCAAGGCAACAGCGTGTGACCAACATAAAACATCCCCATTTTTATTGCAAATAAGATAATTGCACAGACTAAATGTGTGGATTTTTTAATGCATATGTATTTATCAATCCGTATAATTATAAGTACTATTTACGTAACTCACAAGGACAACACAGGGACAATTTGTACAAATATATAAATAAAAATGGAAGATTTCCAAGCATTTTGTTTTAATATTGCTCCCTATCTCAGAGAGCTTGCATGATAGCTAGAGCGGTAATCAGCTGCTTTCGTGTTCGTTTCCGAATAACTCTTTCTAGTTACAATTATATTTATATAATAGTTACAATTATATTATATAATTATACATATCTGATATTACATAATAATTATATTTCATGTAAGTTAATATTTAAAACAAATAATATGTTCATTACCTTGGCTTTTTATGTTAAATTTTTCCTGACTTTGCTAAATAATTTTAACGTTACATTTCATTCACAGCGGTGTGATCCAACTTAGACCTATATGTGCCTGAGTAAGTTAACAAAAGTTCAGTCGAGCTCAAGTGGCTGTGGACATGCCATAATGTTACTGCTAAAAATATCATTTTACAAAAATAATTTGTAATATAATACAGTATTGCGTATCAGGAATACAAAAAATAGCTGAAGAAAGCACAAATAATTCGACGTAAATAATCGTCGTTCAGTGGTCGCACCCTAATTTTTTCTTAACTTCAACATGCAACGAGCTGAAGCTCTGTCCAATATTAAAAAATAATGTACAAGAATACATAATATACTCATAAACTTTTTTTTATTAAAGTCAACTAAAAAAAACATATTATTCTGAAAATCGATAAATCGACTTAAAATCGATCATCATGTCTATTTAAAGGCAACCTGATAGCTGTAATCGATTCCTGGTTTCCATTGACAACGATACCCAACATCTACAAAATGGTGAAAAACTAGATTTTAGGTGGCAATTTTTCCATTGGAAATATATTTCTCGAAATTGATCAGGAGTTTTTTCGCGGCACTTTTCAGTAAGGCTAGTTGGGACTAATACCATAGTAAGTCATGGAACCTTTGATAGCAATTTGTCCAGATTATTTTGCCAGAATGGCTACACTAATAGAGGGAATGTTAAGTAAGCAGACTCCTCTCACGCTGCCTTCCTTCACTGTTCAGGCGTCCCCAGCTCTTATAAACACACCCACCTGTGTGGTCCTTACAGTAAATCACACATTTATTCCTCTTACTAAAAGTTGATGTATAATGCTATAATAAAATTAACGTCTATCTAAGAATCACTGATTTAATTATCCATTATCTGGGGGATATGTTGTTTTGACGACACGAAAGGGTTGTGCTGCCAGCATTCGTACGATGAATGATGATAAAAATACGATTTAAATTGAATTTGAGAAATGTAAAAATGGTTAATGAAAATAAAAACTACTGGGAACTAGCAATATAAACAATTATTTATCACACCAATCCGATATTATATCTACATCTGATGCAAGGTGATAAATTATAAAGCGGTAATCTCTCAAAGTTTATCGTGTTTATCTCATTATTAGAATAATCATGACATATGTCTAGACGGACACAGAGAAAATACTACGATTATCCAGAAATATATATATTTCTTGCTCTTTGCAATTTTTTGCACATGGTAAAATTCTACATACATACGGAAGCCTGAGCA
Organism: Flabesymbios commensalis; assembly: GCA_964017125.1. Lineage (NCBI taxonomy): Eukaryota > Metazoa > Annelida > Polychaeta > Terebellida > Flabelligeridae > Flabesymbios > Flabesymbios commensalis. The sequence goes on along the minus strand of OZ024903.1, from coordinate 58,819,383 downwards.
AGCTGAGAAATTCTACAACATCCCGCCAAATGGAAAGATAACATCCTCCTTCATTGTTTGTGCTAGTAGCTGTTGTATGTGTACAAAGGCTAACCAATTTCAAGAGATTGGCATCACCTTGACAATTAGATTTTATGACACAAAAACTATGATTTTTTTATTATAAATCAGTACACGAATATAGCCTCAATTAGATATGTTAGGTTTGTTTCGCCGGGAGAAATTTCAATGTCTACGTTAGAGAGTATGTAAGAAATTGGCTGTGAGCATTCAGCTCTGCAGGTTCCATAAACACTGGTCAGTAATACAGTGCGACCCTGTCTGGCCTAGGTCAAAACCAATCATCATGTGGATGTACACGATAAGAGCTTCAAGTACAAGAACTGCTGAGGCCTAATCTAACAATTCCAACTATTTCCTTGTCTGTGGTTGGTCAACTCCCACCATTTCCGCCTGGTGTCTATTATTTGCAAACTGAAGCCAAAATATTAATGTGTAAGCCTGTCCCTGAGCCCCCCCCCCCCTTCCCGCCACCCGCCAGTGTGCACTTGTGTATAAGTAAATATAAACAGCGCGCGCAGCTTTGCTATTCTCTGGCATTTTATAGTTATAGGATACCTCATTAGAATTAAAAAATGTGATATTTTTGGTCAAAATATTTTCATGGCTTTGTTCCAAAATAGGTTTGCTCGCAAATGAATATGCTTCTTATGTAAAGTGATTTGTGATTTTTGTCCACACTATGTGGAATAATGATGAACTGTTGAATTGATGAATATTGTAAAAACTATGTCACGAAATTGTATTTTATTTGACAGAGGGAACGATATATATGCATTATTTCTAGATTTCCATAAAGTTTTTGATAGGTCTATATAAATTAGGTAGGTATGGTATAAATATAAATTGTCCTAATGTAAAGGCAAGTTATCTTGGAGGTAAGGAACAACGTGTTATAATGTGGAGGCAGATTACAGCTGGTGTACCTCAAGGTATTTGGACCACTTCTGTTTTTTTTCATACATTAATGACTATGTGATGGCATAGAATCGGTGATTTATCTTTTTTGCTGATGACTGTTCACCTTTTCAAAAAATAGACAAAACTATCAAAAGTACATTAACACACTTGTGTAATCATGTTATTTTCAAGAAAACAAATACCGACTTTACTACCCCCCAATTATTCTTAATACAATATTATGTTTATTCTCACAAAGACCTTGGTGACATGGTCTGAGCACATAGTATTCAAAAAATTGAATACATCTTTCAAGCACCTTCAAGTATTCTATGAGCAGATATACACGTTGTCGATGCTACAATTTGATAATTGTTTTAAACAAGAAAATCAATGATTTAAAATTTGCAATATGCAGCGTTACATCTCGTGCCAGGCGCGAAGACAGGGACCTCACGCGAGCTGTTACTGAAAGAATGTGGTTTATACACAATGCAAAATAGTAGAACATTTCATAAATCATTAAAAAAACAAATCCATCATTAATCAATTTTATTGTACATCAGAAGAGTTTCGTCTCTCGTTTTTGCCATCTTCGGTGAGTTCATGAAATAAGCTAGCTGCAAACATTATTCGGTCATGCACAGTTTTGTCTACTTTCAAAACTAAATTACTCAGATTCATCTGTGTTAAAACAAAAGTACCTATGCAATAGTATATTGGCGACAGAGCAGACCAATTTTATTAATGTCAAATTAGGCTTAATTTGTCTTCGTTAAATGATCATTTATATACCAAATCATGCGTCAAAAACCCTTCATTATTTGATTTTTTCAACTATCAAGATCAAAGCCGAGAACTATTCAGCTCCATTAACAATTTCCTCCCACAAGGTTATCCACTTTCGCTTGAAGTATTGTTAGATGGCAGTCCAGACCTAACAGTTAATCCAATGTCTTCCTCAATACTAAGGTAATACAATTCATGCATAATTCGGTCAGATTTAGGTAGCTACATGTAACTAGCATTGTTCGTCTTTTTCATTGTAAAACAAAGGCAGCATATATTTTAAAATATGTTAGAGTGGACAGTTGTTTGTTATTATTGCATTGTATTCTTTCAACTGTATTGGATTGTTTTGCACGAGGAAATCATTCGATTCGCTTTTTTGTAGCTACTATGTAATCCTCTTAAAATAAATATGTTTATACCAAGGCCTGGTATATGACGTGATGGGCTGATTCTAAAAATATACCAATATGCCAAGCAAACGCGGAGATATTGTTTTTTTCTGTGGTCTTGCGCCGCCAAAATCCCTGCCGCTGCCTTAGTCCCATGGAATTTGATATTCATATTTTATTTTTGTGAGTAGTAGGGCTGGGGAATTCGTCTGAATAAGAAATTTTGGCACTAGATCAATTCGGTAATTATATTTTCGAAGACGGCGCCCTACTTCCCGACGTACTGAACAGCTCAATTGATTTGTGATATGTTTGGGTGAACGATATATATATATATATATATATATACATATAAACCCACATGTACATGATGTACATATATCAATTTCACTGACAGCACATCATACAGCAGGCATAAGTCAGCGCGCCACACAGTCTCATCCCACCTGTTTATTCTGCATTTGGTGTTTAATCTAGAGGGAGAATATCTGTCCATGTAGTCCAGGCCCGGCCATAGTCTCATGGAGACTCGTATGCATACATCACATTACAATTCTATATGTGATTTTATTATGGGATACCCCCAAAAATCTACTATGCATTGTTTGAAATGTGTAGCATTCCAGATAGCCTAGGTTAAACATTAACTTGATATAATTATATTAGACCTAAATCAGGATTGTGGCCCAATCCACTTGTACTTACATGTACTTAAGTACATTTTTCGAGTATTTGCCTGTACTTTGTACTTGAGCTTGTAAAATGTACTTGTACTTGTACTCAAGTATATTACCATGTACTTAGTACTGAAATCCCAGAACATTGCAAGTCTATCCTTTTTCTATTAATACAGTTTCTTATGTTTGCATTTATTTTAATTATCATATTTTTTTAAATAATTAAATAACAATAACAATAATTTTAATATAATCGGAAAATGTGAAACCTTAGTAGCTAGTATACATAAATTGTTTCTTTTAAATATGAATTAAATTTTGCATGGACGTTTTTTGTAGACTATGATGGAAGTATGTATTATTAATCCATGCACATAGTTGTGATATAGCTTTTTAGTCAATGAGTTTTATAGTTATCATCTATTTGTCTCTAATCGGCGATAAAACACTCTCTCAAGTTTAATTTGTAAATTTGTTGGCGGCGTGCAGATGTACGGCGGGCTGATGTAGGTGGTAACGTTAGTGATAAAATCAAGTCAGAATGAGTTTGCAAACACATCCACAAGAGCATACAAGTGTATATTAAGTGGTGGTTATCATTAATAATAATGTAACTTTCTTATACAATGGGCGAACGTAGACGGTAATTATACAACCCCATGGTTGTGGTATATCTTAATGTACAAGTTTATATTAATTAAATTGGGTTTGGGCTGAGATCATTATTTAACGTGAATGAATGCATTACAATAATAGTAAATTGTTCAGAAAAATGTCGATGTCAAATCTGTGATAAAATGATTAAGATATCATTATAAACAACTAAACTTGAAAATAACTACTCACACATCTTGGTGGTGGGAGGGTTAATTGTCCGAGTATCGTGTCTCTTTAGTGCCCGCGATGTCAGTGGGCCTTGTTATCAATTAACAGTGTTTAACTTAGAAAAAACAACGGTTGATCATTCAGTTATCATTACTAGATTTGCAAACAAACAATGCAGTATAATTAGACCATAGTCACATTAAATAAATAAATAGGCCCCCCCAAAAATTGCCCAATTAATGTAATTTACAATTGATTAGTTATTCTGTTATAATATCAGCTGACATATAAATCAATATAAAAAAATTCAACTTGTGATCATCGCCATAAGTGGTAATAATGTATATATTTGTAACACAAGATGAACCAGATGTACCACGTCAATCCTACCTCAAGTATTCTTAGACAGGACCCGTATTCTCGTACAAGCTACGATAAATCTATAAACATAGTAGGCCATACATGTTCTTATCGGCGTCATAAGCTGATTAGATGAAAGTGAAATACCCTGCTGATTGCCGTGTGAGATGAAACCTGGCAATGATATTTACACTTGGCTCCAATCTCAATCCGGATTGATAATCTGTGCAGCTCGTTTGGTACAGATTGCTATTAATCTGAAACCAGATAGAACAATCTGACAATCCGGCCTGTAATATAAGTATTGGAAAAAATACTCTGAATCCAGATCAACAATATGTGGGTTTAGTTTGTTTGGCTGATCGGTCTACTTTTAGAATTGGTCATTTGCGCTGTTGACGTTTTGTTCTTATTTCACGCTGATTTGAACTAGACAATGTTATTAGTATTGAATAGATGTCCCATTTAAATCATAAATTGTCTAAAATACACATATTATGTACTTTCCTACAAATGAAGCTTTGTTTTTTTTTTCATTTCAGATTCAGCGTTCGTTCGGGGCAAGTTTATGCACCAACCCAGATTATAAATCTGAATTCAGATTGATGTCAACCCAGCAGGCACAAAACATTAATTTTGTATACCATTTATACAATGTTGGTCCAACGTTGGGTCGACGTTTTCTAAATGTTATACAAAAGTTTTGTGTTTGCTGGGAATCGAGTCGGGCCTTCAATACCAAAAGTCTCCCTCGTCACAAGGGTGGGGGGGGGGGGTGGCTAGGGTAGTGGTTAGCACCGCTGCGTTTCACGCCAGAGTTCGGGGTTCGGCTCCCGGTCTCGGCGGTTTGAAAAAAAACAAAAAATGTTTCTTCCCCATCCACGTGTGAAAGTCAGTATTGTGGGGAGCCTCCGTTACCGAGAGGTAGCGTGCTCGGCCTCAGACCGCCAGGGCTCGAATTTCGAATCCTGTGTCTGGAGGACAGTGTCATCTCAATCATCTCACCATCCTCGGGAGGTTCTCCTGGCCCAGTTTAGCCTATATGTGCACAAAGGTGGCCTAACGCCCGATTCATTTCATTTCATTTCCCTCTTCACAAAATCGTTTCACTCAGGCCTTTTCGATTCGCACCGATCAGCCCTGTTGAATTCGCAACAATTTTTAAATAGTTTCTCGATCCAGTTTGCGTCGGTTTGTATGCCCAAAACGAACAAAGTGAATTAATAGCATTATACTTGCCTCGTCACGGTACACGTATACACAGAGAATAGCGGAAAATGCGTTTTTACTGCCAAACTAAAAATAAGTTTGAGCCAAAAAATGAGCTGGTTTGGTAATCCGGTTCGAAATCAAAATTTACCGCCAATCTAAAAAATAGTTTGAGCCAAAGAAACGTATCGTTTGACAAACCGGTTCAAGATCCAAACTACCAAAGTTTCATACAGGCAGGTTTGTTAGTTTGGTCAATCCGGTTTTAGTTTGAATTGATCTGGTGCGAATCACACGCTGGATTGGTAAACCTGTTGAAGATCGGTACGAAGCGAACGAAGCCTAAGGTTCATAATTAAATTCAAGATGGCCGCCAAAGCCTCGTTTCCAATCACACGAGAAAACTGACTGCGTCAATAGACTCACAGGCCCCAACTATACGAGGTTTCAAAGTACCTAACTGAACATAAGACCGATGTGTTACGTTCAATAAAAAAGTATAAAAAAAATCGCCCGAGAAAGATTGTTCAAGGTTTCAGGGGACGACCGAAGAAATTCAAAATACAGCTAGACATGCTATGACATGCTATAAGAAAGACAAAACACATCCCTATGCCTACCGCATATGTTCAATTACTAGCTAGTACTCTAAGACGTATACTCTTATACACAGATCAATTAAGATTGGAGGGGGGGGGGGCATCATGCGTAGATGGGTCAGGTAGTAGGCCTACTACGAAATTTATGAGCCAGCAGACTTTATTACATTACCAGCAATATCTCGTCATATTCTACAAGACTTTGTCGCCAATTCCATTGATATCATCAAGCTTGCGTTACAGACATTTACAGAAACAATAAACTGTAAATTTTGCAACTTTAACATGTTTAACACGTCATACAATAATGATGGTTACACTATGGTCTCAGTCGGTAACACCTGACTGATTTTAGTACCATTAGGCCAACCATGATAATTGGTCTGTACGTGGTAAACAATAACTCCCCATTCCCGGCTGAGAATGTCGTGATCGGACAAAGAAAAAAATGCAGTGGTGTGTTTTAATTGAGGATCTGGCAAATCGACGTTCCGCACATCTGAAATATTTTCTAATATAATTTCGCTGTTAATACATTTATAGCTACAGGCGGGGACATTGTCATCTTTAGTGTTTTATGCTGATCTACTGTATATGACGTTGGCTCAGCATTTAACAAAGATTGTTTTAATGTCGGTGCTAACTGGGACGGCATTACACTTGTGGCTATTTGTATTGGTTAAAATTAAAAAAATTGCATGTTACATTTTTGCGTAGCTTTATTCAAAGTTAAAGGGACTGGCTCAGGCTAAAATCATAAAAAAAATCGGTGATTTTATTTTGGCTTAATAATATGACCCTATGATGTCAACATGTCCATAGACTAGAACTGCAAAAGTTTTTTATTTTATTGTGCTACGCATTTACCAGTTAGGCTAGATATAGAGACAAAATTCCCGTATTTCCTGTTTTTGACATGGTTGTCCAAAATAAGAAATCAGGAATTATATGGACTATAGGCTAAGATAATGCATAGCGTGTACATACTCCTGGCCCTCGAATAGGACCTCGCTATAAAATGAACCAGGGTAGACTTTTGACACGTTAGTTTTTGAAGTCTACCCTGGTTCTTACACTTCAGATAGAAGACCCGGCGACTGAGTACCTGAATTTAAAGTCAAAATATCTGCCTCTTTAATAGCAAGCGTGGTCCTACGAAAGGGCCTGGATTATGCAAGGCTTGATGCAAGCTTCAATTATTCTAGTCAGTCTGTGCATTTTGCACCGTTAGAATTGATTGATGATGTTGAGATTGCCTTATTATCTCTGACATTTAATTCACATAATCTCCTGAATGCTGAATCAGCAATTTGACTCTCCTCTTTATTGATTAATTAAAATTTTCCACGACAAAAATAATCAATTAGTAGTCCACGCAAATCAATGTTCGCTTTTGTATCAATTTAGGGCGGGGGCCCTAGGGTAGTGGTTAGCACCGCTGCCTTTCTGCCTTGAGTTCGGGGCTCGGTTCCCGGTGTCGGTGGTTTGAAAGAAACAAAAATGTTTCTTCCCCATCCACGTGTGAAAGTCTGTATTGCGGGGAGCCTCCGTGACCGAGAGGTGGCGTGATCGGCCTCAGACCGCCAGGGCTCGAATTTCGAATCCTGTGTCTGGAGGACAGTGTCATCTCAATCATCTCACCATCCTCAAGAGGTTCTCCCGGCCCAGTTTAGCCTATATGTGCACAAAAGGTGTCCTAAAGCCCGATAATTTCATTTCATTTGTATCAATTTAAATTGCACTTAATCATTCTAATAAAAAATTCTCACTGTAATTTTTAAAAATAAATGTTTTTTCACATTTCTTAACTTTTACTTGTCTTATGCAGGATGAGATTTTAAAATAAAATCAGTGACTTTGAATTATCAGCATTTCGGTTCGTTTAAAGAGCACAAATATAAAAAATCCACATAATCTATTTTTTTAGATCGACCTGGGAAATTCAAACACATATAATATATTGTTTTTTTATCATTAAGCTTTATCACATTTTTATTTCATTAATATTTGATACCGTAAATGAAACTCTGTTGAGCGCTTCTTCGTCCCTCCAAAGTTGTTGCTGATCAAGCTGGCTGACAAATGTAAAAATCACCCAATTTGTGCCTCTGTACGTTAATTAATTCCCAAACCAATTAGAACAATGCATGTTATACCTCCACCACACTCACATATTTTAATACATTTATCAGGCATATGGCAAGTCCAATTTTTTTTTAAGAAGAAATAAAAATGACTTGGGAAATATACGTATCACATCCAATGACGACATAAAAGCTAATGAAGTAGTCCACACCACACCACAAGTAAATATCCATGCTGGATGAGAAACTAAGTATTTTTAACTAAGTGAAGATCCCCCCCCCCTCTCTCTCTCTCTTTATCACATTCTCCCACAAAACGTAATTGTGGTGATATTTATCATGTGTTTTGTTGAATGACACATTCCGAGTTCAAAAGTATTTCCAGTTTCACTCATTATTTTGGAAGTGTCAGGTAGATGATCGTTAATTAAAGATTGTGGGTGTTCAAAAAAATAAGCGCAAATTATATCTTTTGGAGCGAGTTTAATGTAACCCAATTGGACATTTTTTTACCAATTACCAATATATTTTTGAATCATTTCCGAAAATTTGTTTAAGGATATATTTCTGTGGAAAAGGGGGATTACGAAATGATAATCTAGTTGTGCACACGTTACAAACTTTACAATATGCATTTCCTCACTCCCAAATAATAGTACCTCTTTACAACATTATATAGGTTTAATGTGTAGGTCTATACATTCAAGTGTAAATGGAATTTCCAAAATGGGTTCCTGAATCCAACGCACTATCAGGGACGGTATACAAACCGACGACCAAAGGATTGATTTAAAAATGGCTGGTATATATAGACCATCAACACCAGATGGTGAAAAATGTATGGTCGAACCAACGTCGCAGACGGTGGGTGAACATTAAATCAGCATTTAGTCAATGTCTCATGTTTCCTATGCAGTCGGTGGGCGAAGCACTTGCCGCTGAGCCTAAACTGCTGAATAAAGATGGTGAATCACATCTCATCCTTAAAGCCATTCGTCATTTAAACAAATTAAATAGAACATCCTGGAATGATTATCATTATTTTCGTGCTATAACAAATGTGTGGTGCGGGTGTAGACAGGTAGGCTCTAACCACTGTTGAAAGCATGTCTGAATACTAAATATTTAATTAATTTATCTTTTTTTTCGTTCACAATAGCTTTACAAGTCATTTTTGCCGGGTAAATGTATGAAAAAGGGTATTATTCCCACGGGGACTCAAAATAATAACTACCAGAGCGGTAAAATTGTTTTCATGTTGAATTATTGAGTAGTTGTTTATAGACCAGCGCATCTGACATTCCATTTCCAATCCACATTTGACGTGTTTGAATATTTTTATGATGAATCACAGTGATTTCACGATATTCGGAGTGGACTGGTATTTATAGTACACGTTTTTGTAAAATATAATAAATAAAAAGTGACTTATAATATGTGATTCTACTGTTATCCAGGGATAGTTTTATTATACATACAGAGGGACTGTAAGGATACCTGCACATGAAAACTCGTCGTTTCAATTAATTGTATTTATTGCATGCCGTACGTCGGTCACCGAATGATGTCAAAAGCGGAAGTTCAACATCTATTTTATATGTCAGAGCTTTGGTCATCATGTATATCTCTCACGAGGAATTGCTTACAGACTGGTATATCATGATCTGATGCTGGTATATTCTGACATCATAGATTATATCTCTGATTGCACATGTACACACTAACATGACCCTTAACCTGACTTATCAGCCGTTTCTACTCGTGCTTTATTTTCTAAAAACCACCAGGCGAACTGTTTACATTTACTTTGACGTTCACTTTGACTCATTATTTATCTTCTTTACTAGTTTAATCTAATAGTTTGTCACATTTGTCAGGCTAGTCAGGTAAGAGCTATTCGACCTTTTTAACTTTATTATGCGAAGGTCAAAATGAAGGTCAAAATGATCACCAGTGGTAATAGGGAAAATACAACTGTTTTACTAGTGACATAATACCCGCATGTGATATACCATTTCTGACTAATTTGATGGCTCAGCATCCATTTCTGGTATCAATAATGCCATTCCAGGCATCAGACATTAAACCTTATTCTGTGACCTGCAAACACCATTGCAAGGTCAAAAATGATCACTAGCGGTCATATTGCAAAAAAACAACTTTTTCATAAGTGGTCAGCTACATTTAATATGTCATTTTCGATGTCATTTATAGTATCAGTAATGTCATGGTAGGCAACAACAACCTTGAAAACCTTTTATGACCTTCAAACACACGACATAAAAGTCGAAAATAACCACCGGTGAACGCGAAAATAAAACTGTATTTCTAGTGGTTCAACTCTAATCTGCCATCAACTAGCTCTTCATAAAGGTCGGCGTTTAATAATCCACTTTCAACCTCAAGTTTTTAATTTCAATTGTGGCTACAGGAAGCAAATAGACAGGCCACCAGCTCATTTCAAAGCACTTGAATTGAGCTCCTGATCATTTTAAGATCAATTTGCAAACCATTCATAAAAAATCGAAATTCAGCGTTCCATTCCGACAAGCATTTACACAATTTATGTGTCTGCCGTCTGTCGTTTTCTTATATAATTATAACATGACAGTCTGTTATTGTCACCCTTAAGCTTCCTTTTTTTGTTTCGTTTGTAGTAATATATTTATTTCCCTGTTGATTTTTTTTTTCTTTCTATCAGATAAACATTGCGCTATGATCAGCCTGTAGCACGCACACATCTGTCAAAGACACTCAGCAGTCATCGACTTCTAGCCCGGCAAAACGGGGCATTCAGCGTAAACATGAAAGTTGTGCTTCGCGATAACGAAGCACAACTTCAAGTGTACCCACAACTTCAAATCTATAATATATCAAGTCTATAATCTAGCGCTTTAATGGTATATTCAGCTTCCCGTCTAGTGACGAATGCGGCTCCAGTCTGTCTAAAGGGGAAACTAAAGGTGAATCCCACTGGTAATAGTGGTTGCAGACTGCATGTGGATGTGAGGGGAGGGCCATGTACTCCAGAGTATTAAATCTATGAACCAAAATCTCTAGTGGTATCCCACATTTATTCTTATTTGGGAATACATTTTTTCAATTGCATATGGTTCCAATGCTCCTCGTCTCGTGGTACTTATTTTTTAAAATTATTTCGTGAGTTCGTGAGTTCGTGAGTGAGTGAGTGAGTGAGTGAGTGAGTGAGTGAGTGAGTGAGTGAGTGAGTGAGTTTGTGAGTGAGTTCGTGAGTTCGTGAGTGAGTTTGTGAGTGAGTGAGTGAGTGAGTGAGTGAGTGAGTGAGTGAGTGAGTGAGTGAGTGAGTGAGTGAGTGAGTGAGTGAGTGAGTGAGTGAGTGTGATTTAAGCTATCATCACTGCTTCGTCGCTGACATGTTAAGTTGAATTTGAAACACGACAAGTACTGGTCAGCTTAATTTTAAAAAACTTTGTCAATGTTTATGTAGCAACATGTTTAGTTTTAATTCTTTGAATTTATGAATTCTATCTGTGATTTTTTAATGTATTATTGTATTCCACATCATTTTTTTCAGATATCGTAAATGGCGCACATATTGAATTTAGGGACTTAAAATAATTCAATTATTTTCAAACACACCACAAAGCCAAATGTCAATATCAGATTACACAGAAAACATAAAACGATAGATACTTGTAGGTTGAAACATCCAGCAAATTACACAACACCGAATTTGTTTCACTTTGAACGACGAAAAAATCACTATGTCAGATTTTCAAAACATAATAAATATAATTATAGCTGCTATTGTTTTTATGCCTACTCTAGTATGCTGTTAATTTTTGCTGTTGATTGTGTACACCATTTTCGACCAACAATCCTGATAATTATAGAGGGGTGGCACTGCTTTCTGTATTGAGTGAAGTGTTTACGGGAAAATTACTAGATAGATTTAACAAATGGCTTCATATAAATAATCTGATTCAAGAAGAACAAGCTGGTAATAAAATGGGTTATTCTACAATATATAATGTAATCAATTTGCAGTCAGTAGTACAAAAATACCTGAGTAAAATATTATTTTATTTTATTTGTAGACTTTACGCAAGCTTTTGACCACATTCCACATTCACACCTGTGTTATAAACTTATTAACCCTTTCAGGCCCGAATTTACCCTTGTCATCTTCATCCACTACAAGCCGCGAATTGCTGTCGCAATTCTCGACTTGTAGTGAATGAAAATGACTTGAAATGGGTGAAAAATAAGAGAAAATTACCATGTATTTTAGTGAACCATTTTCATGGAAATTTTCATTAAAAAACCCTAGTTGTAGGTAAATTAGGTCTGTTTTCAGAGATGTAAAATGATGCTTCAATGCATTGTGAGAACTTAAAGGGAATGTTACAGGTGATTAGAAGTATGTTCACAAACTTAAAGTCATGTGTCAGAACGCCAGAAGGATTAACTAAATATTTTTCATGTGATAATAATGGGTACCAGACAAGGATGTATCCTGACCTCAGACCGGCATGTACGCATTTTATATTGAATTAGTAGATATGTTACAAAAAGAAAACTGTAACGGAGTATATATAAATGAAGATTTCAGTAATCAGATAACTTTGTTATATGCCGACGATATCAGTGTCGGTAGTGATACAGTTGGTGGGCTACAAAAAAAATAAAAATGTTGTATTTACATACATGTTTTAGTTATGTATGTAATACCATATATATTATAATATGATTTTAACAAATTAACAATCTTGTATATACATGTACATATATCTTCCTCATCTCGATGACAAATAAGTCTGTAATGACTTTGTTTCTGTCAATAAAATCTCTGTCTGGCTATCTGTCTGTATTTATATTTAGTCAATAAGATAAAAACTAAACTTGTTTTATTTAGGAGAGGAGGGATTGTAAAAAAAGAACGAGAAATGGTATTTTGGTGAAGAAAAAAATATATATTATTCCCAGGTATAAATACTTTGGTATCGTCTTTTCTTCAACTTTGAAGTGGTATTTAAAAACCAACCAATGCATTGTGTCACCGCTAAAATAAAGCTTTGTACAGTAAATATACGTACATGTTTGGTAGGCTACCAATAAACGTTTCCTTAACACTATTTTATAAAATTGTGCTGCCATTTTTGCTTTATAGATCAGAGATATAGGGTCATGGCGATTGTGAAGCAGTCGAGCGTGTTCCTTAAAAACATTGTAAACATTTGTTGGGAGTTGGAAGCACAACATCGGATGTTGCTGTACTTGGTGAAGTAGGACGTAGTCCACTTGCCATACATTATAAAATGAGGTGTGTCAAATACTGGTTAAAGTTGTTGAAGCTTCCTGATCATAGAATGCCAAAAGCTGGATATAAGATGAAAATTGTAGGAAAACATGGACAAATGATGTATTTTTGTGTGGATGTAGCAAGGGGCTGGAGATGAATCAGTTTTTTTCTAGGGGTATTTTATGCAAGGTTAACAAATTATTACTTGGAAAAAAGGACACAAGACAAAGGTAGTAGCAGTAAATTAGCAATATATCACACTTTTAAATTTGAAATAGAACCCGAAAGATATCTATTAATGGCAAATTGGAATTGTATATGTAATCTAGCTCGTTTCAGATGTTCAAATTATAAATTAGCTGGTGAAAAAGGTAGACACATTGCTATTAACTTAGAAAATAGAAATAGAAACTCAGAAAATAGAAAATGTAAATTTTGTGACAGTATACAGGTATGTTCCTAATATTTCCCTTGTTTGATTGTTTGAGTTAAGAGATCTTAGAAATGTAATTACTGATTGTACATTCAATATTTTTTTTAAACTTATGTGTTCCAATGATATGTCAATTTTAATAAATATGTCATTGTTTTTTAAACATGACATGCAAACGATACACGAAAGTCGAAATATGTATCATCTGCTTTAGACTGTTAGAATGTGTTATTTTATCACGTACTTTGTGCTGAGGCCTTGCATACGAAATAGACAACATTTTTTGTATGATATATTTTGTAATATTGTATTCATTCTAATTTGCTTAATATCATTATTCATTTAATCACATGCTAAGAAACTTCATGATCAGCCAATGGGCATCGGCACATATAATGATGATTTTCATCTGGGATTATTCTTTAAAGTTTAGGGCTCGTTTTTTTAAGTTGAGGGGAACCTTCACGTCGCCTGTGTTATTGAACCGGGTGGGGTCCTAAGCTACTAAGGAAATTGTCAGAGCTGCTTAGTCAACTGGCGCTTTCTCTGAGGTCTGGGATGTTTTCGCTCCAGGTGTAAACATGGTAAGTGACGGATACTTATGTGGCAATGTTTATGTCGTGATTGACAAGTGCTAAACTAAGCATGTAAGTTTGACTACATATATAAATTTTCCAGAGGTTTTATTTAGTTAAATTATACGTTTTTCTGGAGTGACTGGTATATTATAGGCCTACTGTACAATTCAATACTCATTTTTTTTGTGTTCTACTAAGAACTTTATTTATAAAGTTCTTGGTTCTACTAAAGATCTAGTTCTTAATATTGTTTTTACATAAGCCTACTCTACTGTTAAATGGTATGTGTTATCTGGTGTAGGCCAGCCTGGTGACTATTATAGACGGGCTGAGGGTAATCCACGGAGGTAATCCACGTGGAGGTCAATCAGTACAAACTCACGAGTGCTCTCCCTGATCCCTAGAAAATCTGTCATGTGTGTGGCAGCCGTGACAATAAGCTGACACACGTGATCCAGTCACATGATCAGTGTGCGCATAGCATGTACGTAACAAATGATTCTAAAAATGTCATGACCACTTCGATAGTATTATTAACAGTCTCTCATGTCAATGGTGGGTCAAATATGCTAATAAACAAAAATAAATATGTTAAAGGTGATCTATCACCCCTTATATGGTATGAATAATTATGTGCTTATATGGGGTGATTGGCTATCATGTGACCCTCTCAGAGGGTCACATGATAGCCGATCACCCCATATAAGGGAACACTTGTGCCCCATCTTGTGGCAACTTTGATTTATTTGTCACAAATTTCTTCATACTATATAAGGGGTGATAGATCACCTTTAAATCACATGACGAAAACGTCCATCCCCACGCGTCATTAAAGCAGAATTTAATTAGAATATCGTATTTAGATTATTGATTCTCTATAGTGTAAGTGATGGGTTCCCTCGTGACTTTTTTAATTCACTTGAATGTGATATCGTAATTGTAAGCATTCTTTACATTTGATCAAACTGTACCCAGTAAACACGAGACATTGAACCAATGTTGGTTTGATATTGGATCACCGTCGTAAAACCATCATCAAGCACCAACAATGTTTCAATGTATCCTGTCGCCTGGGACACTCGTCAGCCCTGTTGTCCGCACGTTGTGTCCTACTGATCATCCAACACAACCTAGTTGGTCAATATTTAGGGGTATAATGTGTTATTTTGCACCAGGCTCCAAGCGGTGTATATCAGTCCTAGTCACTTTAAGCGTAAATACGTTACCCCTGCAAACACAGAGCGTTAAACCGATGGTGTCTCAAATTTGTCTGTGACGCTGGCTCAACTTCAAGCTTGAATTGGCTGTGCTGAGATGGCCACATCACTGGACGCATGAGATGGCCGAGGACTCCATCCTGTTGTAATCCTACTTAATAGTCAGTCCTGCCTAACGTCAAATCAGGCTAATTATAACAGCAATTACTGAAAATGTTCATGCACCCACACTTGTATGCCTGGAGGCCTTTCCAACGTTACATTGTAAATGATTCGCTGTCAAACGTAGTAGCCAGGAATTAGTTATAGCGAGTCGCCATCAGCACGCTGCCAGTGAACACACATACATCGTTATTACACGAAATGCTGCTCAGGAAATTACGCGAAAAGCTGTGAAGGAAGTTCACAACACGTTGACCCTATGTTGGCCCAATGTTGGTCCACCGTCTACGACGCTGGCCCAACATTGGGCCAACATAGGGTCAACGTTTTTGCCTGCTTGGTTATGACCATACTGTAGACGTTGTTGATGAGTGCGCGTTGATCACGAGCGATGACGAGGCAGATCCAACAAAAACTAGTGACTGGTTGATCGATCAGGTCGTGACTCATCTCTTGGGGGTGAAAAGGTGCATCTACTTTTTGCTACTATCACATGCGTCGCCTGCATCGGTATTTGACATCTGAATTGGCTAAAACCATTGCTGCGACAGCTTCCGATGACTTATAGGCCTAATCAAAAAATTGAAAACTTATATTTTCACCAATTTTTCCGCGTTTGGTGCTATTGAAGTTCATATATTATTTCATTCATTAATCTTTCATTGTACAGGTTCATTCGGAAAACTATTCTGTCGCATCTTTACCTTACGATACCGATACGATATACGATACAGCGCCAGTATAATTATCTTAATAATATTGAGACTCAATGGCTGAAAATAGGTTTTCTGTGGCGGGTCCATTGTCGGAAAAAGAGTTCATTATATGATGGTCCGTGGGTGCTCAGATAAAGGGAGTATGCCTAATGTGAAAGGTGTGTTTTAAAAAAATCTAAAAATTTTGTTTCTTGTACGTCTAAAAGTAAATTATTCTGCAAATGTGGTGCAGTAACCACAATAATGAATGGCCGTAATTTCTCTCAGGCCGCGGTACGAGATTTAACACTTGCATCGTTTCGGATTTGAGTGTTGGCCATCTTCAACGATCCAAGTCGTGCCGCACGCAAACGCCTTGAATTTAGGTTGTTTTGCTACAGGTACACTACAAATATCTCCCAGACCAATCACATAGGCAGTCAACGCAGCGACTTCAGCAGATGCCTAGACTCTGAGATCCTTCTTGACCTGTTCACCACCCGGGCAAGACAGTTGTGTCTGTAAACTTGTTTCATGTTTTTCGTAACACTGAACACAGAATTACAGAATTACAGTAGTCAAGGTGACTGCTCACTGGAGTATTACAGCTAGAGAAATGACATTAGCTTTATTCAGATATTCGGTTCTCAATAGGTGCGTTGAACAAGTGGGACATTGGCCCCGTTTTTTTAAAGCAAAATTTTAACTTATTTACTAAAGAGTTCGAATAAATTAATGATAATGAATCATACAATTTAATTTGGAAGCAGAAAATAGAGGATAAATGTAAAAATACGTGTTTTTTAGAACGGTCGAGCAGAGGACACCAAATGTTTTTAGTGTTCTCTCAATAATGCCATGTGCGACAGCAGTGAATGATTTTCTTGGTGTCCTGTGTGCTTCCATTGGTGTCTCATGTTCGATCAAATGTTACGACCATGTGGACACGAAATTGTGTCGTGTCCTTACTTCCCAGTATTGATTTTCAATGTTACGACCATCTGGTGTCCTATGTTACGACCACTTTCGTGTCTCACAATGTTTTGTAGTTATACCTTCTCACTGATTTGTGGGTTTAATTCCAAGTTTTCACAAAACTATATAAATGTAGATACAGACGAGATCCAACATTGATTCTGCTATTTTGTGCAGTAATTGTGAAATAAAAACACTAAATATGAGCGGTCGAACGGTCGCACATATTACCATATTTTCATCCCCTAATAAATTACCCATTTCTTCCTGTCCCATATTGTTTTGTGTACAATTATGAGAAACACATACAACATGGATGTATACACAACAATTTGAACACTAAATGGCGATTACTGTTCAAGAAAAGGACATCAATAGAAAATGCATGTAGGACACACAAATTTTATGTTCAGTAAAAGAACAGAAATGTTACGACCACCATAGTCTCATATATTTAATAAAAATGACTCTAATTATTATAATTTAGCTACTAATATATGTTTTTTTATATAAAATTAGTTCTTCCTCTAGAGAAATTAAATAAATGAAATGAATCGGGCTTTATGCCACCTTTGTGCACATATAGGCTAAACTGGGCCAGGAGAACCTCCTGAGGATGGTGAGATGATTGAGATGACACTGTCCTCCAGACACAGGATTCGAAATTCGAGCCCTGCCGGTCTGAGGCCGAGCACGCTACCTCTCGGTCACGGAGGCTCCCCACAATACTAACTTTCACACGTGGATGGGGAAGAAACAATTTTGTTTCTTTCAAACCGCCGAGACCGGGAACCGAACCCCGGACTCTGGCGTGAAAGGCAGCGGTGCTAACCACTACCCTAGGGCCCCCGCCCTCTTCCTCTAGAGATGTGTCCGTAAATTGCTTAGAAAAAAATAATTGGTGTCCTGTGAGTACGGTTTGAAATGTCTCATTTATTTGCATCAAATAAAGCATCAAAAAACAGAAACATTTGTCATAATTAATAGATTAAATGAACATATTTAGATTTATAAGCTCTTCCAGCTTCTTTAGTTTGCTTATAATTAATAATATTACCAAGTTTGTATGGAGAAATATGATTTTGTTAATTTAAAAAAATTGCTGACGCACCTTTTGAGAATAACCCATATGTATGCTAATTTTTCATCTTTTTAATGCTATAGCAGTTTGTGGATTTTCTATTATGCGATAGCCTAATCATATATATCATTTTTATATGAATAATCTCCATTCTCCATCATGCTTTGAAGGTGATTTATCACCCCTTATATAGTATGAAAAATTTTGTGACAAATAAATCAAAGTTGCCACAAGATGGGGCACAAGTTTTTCCTTATATGGGGTAATTGGCTATCATGTGACCCTCTCAGAGGGTCACATGATAGCCAATCACCCCATATAGCGACATAATTATTCATACCATATAAGGGGTGATAGATCACCTTTAAGATTGACTTTTTTATCAATACATGTCTCCAGCAATCTTTTTAAAGTCTAAATATGTACATAATAAGCCAATTGGTCAATCATTATTTCATTTTGAGACGCCGCAGAAATAATGATAGTAAGCTCCAAATAATGTAAATTAGGCTTTTGATAAAGATGAGAGTGGATGAGAGAGGAAAATCGATTTGTATGTCATTCATTTTTGAATTATCTGTGTGCAAAAATGTCTCCAGCTGTAGAACATAACTATTTTTTAAAGCTTATCGATTCTATCCCGACACGAAAAAAGACCCGTATCGTTGCTAATAGTACAAAACACAGTTTGTAGGCCTTTGATTCGTGGGCAGGCGATGTTTTTCCCGTTGTTGATGATAGAGGCAGTTATCACAGCTTTTTATCTCGTCAACATCTCTCGGATACGGTCATAAACATGCAGGCACACCTATAGTTATAAAAATAATACATACATCATAAATCTACAGCGGTGGCGTTTTAAGTATAATGGCGTTATCAAGTTATAGTTGCACTGGGCTTTATGTTAATTATGGGAAGTACAGTTTTGTTGCTGCTGGCTGTATATCAAGAGAAACTCAGAATGTTAGGTATACATGTACTGTCATATATATGGAGATGACGAGTTCGATAAAGATCAATAAATGTGATAAAATGGAAAAAACGAGCATTGACGGCTAAATGAGGACACGGTGAAGCATTACAAAGCAGCACTAAATGTTTGTCATTCATCAGTTACAACAGTCGTCACCTTGGATACGAAAGGGTGTATCTGCAACTTTGTAAGGTGGCAGATACACCCTTTCATATCCAACTTTCAGACCCAGATAGTAATTATTGCACGTCTGAAACGCGTCCTTGCCATACAAATAATATTTTATAATGCTTTATGAAATATAACTTCTTTGGCGTTGAGGGAGCCAGTTTCAACTTATCCGAATTCAAACATACATGTTTTTATCGCTTTTGTGGTAATTTATAGATTCAGATCATTAAATATACCGTTACTAATACATTCTTTGGCGGTTGAATCATATCGTCTGGATTAATTCATTCAATCTCCATAATATCAGATTCAATGGCAATCCCCGACCGCTATTTTGGGGTAATAAAGTCTGCCGACACTGTCTGTATGCCGCACGAAATATATGGCGACGTAGCCATGATAGAAGCGACAAAGGCTTGAATGGATCGAGCCAGTGGGAAATTAATTTGATTGCATTCTCAGAAGAAAATTTTGTGAAGATATAAATATATATTCACTGATATCTCAAATATGAATAAAAAAAGGTTGGAAGAAGAATACACGTTGACAATATACTGAATGCAATAGACATTTCAAACTATGATATAAGCTTCATTAACAATACAAGGAATATCAATAAAAACACACTTAATCAAAAAAAAAATTAAATTAAACGATAGTGGCACACCGTTTTTCGTAGCTTTGGTAACAATCAGGTCACATTCGAAATAAGAAAAAAACGAAATAATTAAAAGTTAAAAATGAAATTATAAATGGAAGCAACACAATAGGAAACAATAAAGACTATTAGGATTCAATGTCACCTTCGACGTGATGGGGTGGAAATGGATGTACATCCGAGTGCATAGGGTTATCTGTTATTCCGTTTGACAAGAATTTGCCAAAATACATCTGCCATCAACGTCTTCTGAAAATAGAACTGATACGAAAGCCTTAATGGCGGCTGTAATGGTTGACGTGTAGATTTTGTGAGAAGGTCTGCTGTGAGGAGAATAGATGCCAGACCTCCTATTCATAGTCATTCACCTGCTTTTCCAAGCTTCATTATTTTCCTCACAAATGAAGTCCACTGTACTTATCACATGAAGAATAGTTGACGGTACTTCAATCTTCGCCCCAATCTTTAATGGCCTTGAGCGTTTTATCAGCACCAGACCTCGTTGTAGAATAGCTCACATGAACCATGAATAATTAAATTCATTGACAATACTAAACAGAATTATCTCGCCTGTGTCGTTCATTCTGTTATAAATTTTTGTCTTCTCTTATTATTTTTTTGGATTCTCTACTCGTCTGTTCTAATTGGACGCATATCTATCGGATTTTACCACGTACACCCTTCAGCTATAGTACAACGTGATGGTTTTGAGGAAACAACCGTTTGTATTTTTCTGTATTTTTCCTATCATTCCGGATTAGCTAAGCAGCTAAGTAGGCTCACTGATCTACTGAGCCCCAAAAACAGCTACTTACATTGATAAAAGACGTCTACCACGTCTAGGCTTTTATCTGTAAAGAAATATAACCATCTGAATGCATTCTACCACATCTTAACTAGTCAACATGAGAGGGTAAACTCCCGTGTTGAGAGATATCCCAGCAAACGTGAGACGTTGAACCACTGTTGAGTTAATGTTGGGCCAACGTCGTAGTAATGTTGAATGTGTTCCACTCTGTTTTGGATGATCGTTATCTGCCACTTGGTACTTTTAATATCCTGATTATGTAACCGACAGTGTGTCTTACTCCGCTGTGATCAGTTTTGTTTTGATGGAGCAGCATGTTTACATTTTCTCTAAATTAAATTCCTGATCACTCAGCAACAACACAATTTAGTATGACTTAATATTTTCAATAAAATAAACAAAACAATTATGCAGCTTTAAGCATACTAGAGGCATCTGCCGCGTTTAATATCTTGAAATACTTCCACCTATCACCGCTTTATCAAGTGGAAATCGTGGTAAACGGGAAAGTAGTTGGGATAAAGATAAGATATATAAAAGAGGGATATCTCACTTCCTAAACAACATGTCTGGATGTAATTGTTTCTAAAAAAAATATTTGATTATTTCGGTAAATAAACTTGTTGAACTGTAAATAAAATACACCTGACCACATAATCTACTATCACTCAATATGATCGCGCTACCCACAGCATGGAATCTAGACCACTGACGACTGAGCTCCCTACTTTTAGTGGATAGATAACATTTTTATATATTGAAACTGTGCAGGCAGCCAAAAACAATGAAGCACCATTGGCCCAACGCATGGTACACTCGCGTATATCTTTCTTGAATTAAATAAAAACAAGACGCTCTGTATCGAGTATATCAAGTATGTTAATTGCTATGCATA